>VMBQ01007602.1:0-44983 GCA_007657795.1 Dreissena rostriformis | reverse complement strand
CAAATCTTAGAAAAAAAATATAACCACTCTAGACGCCACAGTTATAACTGAATCTTGATGAAACTAGTCCAAGTTTGAATCTTTGTCACTTGCGTCCAAACACAAGGTGAACAATCTCAGTAAGACATTATTACCACACTTGTAGCCACATTTATAACTCTCTTGACATAACATTTTGACGAAGCTTTGTCAGGGTGTTTATCATGACAATATGTAGGCCAAGTTTGAATCTTGTCAAATGGGTTACAAACAACGTCGTCAGGTCAAGTGTTCGCAACTTGCTGTAATAAACGCTCTGACAATTATTATTTTTTAATATTATTTAATATTAAAGTTGGCCCCTTTGACAATGTTCACGAGCAAGAAGAAGGAGTAAAATCTCTATCAATGAAATGTACTTGCGATACCGCTGTACGCATGCGTTCTTTCGATAAACAGTACTGTAGTCAAATTAAATAATCGTGCGAGTGCGTTAATTTTCTAGGCAAAAGTACTCATTAAACTGTGTGCGTAGAATCTTACAATCTCAGCAGTATATCATTGTTTAGTGATACAAAGTCGTGAAAAAAAAGTTATATACATTGTTTAATGCTTGTCTATATTTCGAAAAAATACCGTGGATATCCCCCTATAGTTGAGTTTTCTCAGTGTACGGATGCCTGATATCGAACGCAAGCAATGGCTAATTAAAACGCCAATATATTCCGAAGAACAAACCCTAAATTCGAAGAAGGAATGGTGAAATCCAATTACCGGTATTCTCGGAATTGTTGGCATGCTGTAATAAACAAAGGTTCTGGTTAATTAAAAGATGGTTCGTATACGTAAAGTGCATTATCCTAATTTTCTAAAGGTGAGGCACTTGGGTTGGGCAATACTTGAAGTACTTGCAGGTATCTTTCATGCAAGCTTATGTCGATGATAAGTTACTCTATGCCTTGTGCTCTGATGTGTATGCACGTGATTAATGTGTTTTGGTGCTGGTTTTAAGTAGTTTGCTAAAACTGCAAACATTTCATCATTTGTTTACTGCCCGTTTATGTCCTGACCCTTTTGCATTTTATCGTCATGGCGCGATATGTTTTGTCTGCTCCTCCTAAGACAGGTCGCATTGGACTTGCCCCGTTGTAATTAGTGACTTGTTTTCGGGAGCCGTTTTATGGTATACGTGTCATAAACAACTGTTATATCAATAACATATCGATAACATTCGATTAAATCATACATTTTTAAGACATTTTTTTATATATTTTTATTTTTATATCTTTCTACCGAGTTAATGTTGTCGCAAGATCCAGATTTTAGTTCTTCCTTATTTGTGTAACTATAGCAACTTCATTATTTGTTTGTCCTAAAAATGAGATAATGTGCATATTCCTTATATGACCCTTTATATTCATATACCGAGTGGTATCAATCTCGCTTACGTATTTTTTGTGTTGTCGCAGGATCCAGAGTATTCGGACATTTATAACTCATTTCTGTAACTATGGCAACCATTTGTTTGGAAGAACCGTCTGAAAAAAACGTGCATATTCTATTACGGCCCTCTATACACATACCCCGGTACTCACTTTTATCAACTCAACTTAAGTACCTTTGGAGTAATCGAATAATCCATATTCGGACGGATACAAGGGCAAACGGGTTAGCGGAAGGACCGGGGGTTAACCTATTGTCACCTCAGCTTCAACGATAGGGGACACGCACTATACACGCCTACGAACACTCTTAATTAAACGTTATTTCAGTATGAAATTATTTTATTTTAATCATAAGCTTTTGAAATGTAATATTTTAATGTTCAGACCAAGTGTGTGGTCAGTAAAGTGTTGCGCTGTATTCATTGCTTAATTGGTGTTTCAAAACAAACACATATTAAATATTGCAGCAATTGAACAGCGCGCTGCTACCTACACGTATATATGGCGGAGGTATTTTCTACAAACTCTCACTGGTTTATATTACTGCGCGCATGGTGCATGTTGAAGTGGAAACAGGCGCGCTTAATCACTGCTCGTCTGCGGATTTACATTAGATTTCTCACAAAAAAGTAATTAAAAGTAAAAAGAAGTCGCCATGGCGTAATGGATATGGTGT
The DNA here is from genome assembly GCA_007657795.1 of Dreissena rostriformis. Classification (NCBI taxonomy): domain Eukaryota; kingdom Metazoa; phylum Mollusca; class Bivalvia; order Myida; family Dreissenidae; genus Dreissena; species Dreissena rostriformis. The sequence goes on along the minus strand of VMBQ01007602.1, from coordinate 42,883 downwards.
CCGCCTATCAAAAAGAACTCGGGTTCGATCCCCAATGTGGGAGCGTCAAATGATCTACTCCAAATACACCAAGTACTGGTTCTTCCCAGGAAACATACTCGAGAGCGGTTCAATAAGATTTCGGCTATCGATGCAATATAAATTTAATAGGTTTAAACTAAATAGTCTGAAGTGTGTCTGTGAAATCGTCCCCTGATTTAAGAAAAAAAAACACAAATATTTTAGTTTGAATAACACATTTAATACGCGTACAAATAAATCAATATTTACAAAAAGTACTTTTTTTGAAGTTTTCATTTATAAGGATTTCATATTAAGCGAATAAAAGCTTTATTTACTTTCGCCTAGCATTATCATTTGCATAAATTAATGAGATACAATCCTACTCAATCAAGTAGGCAGGTAATATACATGTACCCGGTATACTCATTTACGGTCGGACTTGTTGAGAAATTCATTATTCAAAAATCCAAATAAAATAACCAAATATCAAGTGCAACGAAGGATTCAGTGTGTAAAAAGGATACTGAACGAAAAATCAGTTAACGTCTTAACCACGCAATGAGAATAAATCGACACTGTTATTTTTTATTATTATTAAAGCGGATTTCAGCCTACATATGTTTAGTTTTGCGTAAATGAACACTAACTTGTAGACTATTGGTACTTAACAAATTTGTTTTGGGGAAGGATGGGGGAGTGGGGAAGGTGAGCTGGGATTACAGTTTATCCAGTGTATGATTAGTCGAATATTTTTACATGCACCGATACATAACTACAAAGACAGGAGGTAAGTGGAGAATGATAAGAACCTTTTAAACGAATTCAAGTGAGTGAAACAATATACAGGTAAGAATTCATGGACAGTTGAGTCGTGTTTTGAGAAAACTGGGCATAATGCTTTTGCGTAAAGTGTCATCCCAGATTAGCCTGTGCAGTCCGCACAGGCTAATCCGGGACGACACTTTCCGCTTAAATTGGATTTTTGCTAAGAAGAGACTTCATGTAAACGAAAAATGTCATAAAAGCGGAAAGTGTCGTCCCTGATTAGCCTGTGCGGACTGCACAGGCTAATCAGGGATGACAATTTACGCACAAGCATTTTGTCCAGTTTTCTCAGAACACGCCACATTTGCATATCAGCTATGGTTATTGAAGTTAGACACACACTTGGCCAAAAGTACTTGTAGAACCTGGAACAGCGCAATTCGTGTTTTTTTAATAAAATATGAACAAAAAACTATTTGATGCGTTTCAATTTTTCAAATATCTTTACATGTTGAAAAAACCTGATGTGTATTTTTTGCTTAAACAACGAATTTAATACCTTAAATTGCCCGTGTAAGATAATATTTTTTCTTTCAAGGAAGTAACAGAAGATCATTATATGTTATAGGAAAAAAGATACTGGAAAACTATTAATGGACCCTATGAGGATATCATTGGTTATTAAGATGTTTTTTATTTAAATGTTTTTGCTAAACAGGATTTCATCTGAAAATATATTCCTTTTTAAGAAAATGAGATCGATGCCGAATGTAAAAGCTTGCATTTCTTGGGTATAGTTTACGTTGAGAATGAATCATACAGGCTCGGTTTTCAATTCCCTAAAAAATAAATTTCCCTAAAAAATAAATCGATGACGACGAATGTTTAAGTTTGAGTTGTGATTATATGTCACGGTACATGAATGAATCATGTAGGCGTGATTTAAAATAACCACGTGCAAAATGTCGTTTAGTAATTGAAATTGCACCTGATCAGTTGATTTGTGTGCATGAAGTGTTTGTTTATTCTTTAGATTAAATTGTATCCGGTAAAGGCATGGTAAGATTGTATGGTGATGCGTGTTAGCGTCATAAGCTGGCGTACGGGGAAAATGTGTTAAAAATACATGTGTTTGGCTATATCTTGCACAAATAATACATTCAGATCAGTCCAGTTTTTATTCTGCGTTCGTAACAGTGTTCATTTTCGCACCATTTATGACGTGATCGTATCGACTAATCAACTCGTTAATGTGATTCTCGATCACGAATCGTGATCGCATCGAGTAATAAACTTTTTAAACATTATAAAGTTGAAAATGACAACGTATATTTAATATTCATGTGTGCTACAATGCTCCAATACACAGCTTCTTTGTCCGACGCTTGCGTGCTACGGATCAGATTGATTTTTGTTTATGGTTTGAATGAATGGTGAATATTGATAATACTATTGAAATTTCGTTAATTTCCCCGTTATTTCAATAATATTATGTGTCCATTGCCGTCTGCGTGTACATATATGTAAAATCTCATATATATGCAATATACCAGCTGCTAGAAAATTCAAATGATGTGTTAAATGTCGTCCCTAATAAGCCTCTGACGTACGCGACAGTGTTGTGACCGTCAATTGACCGCACAGCGCGGTATCCGAACGGGTTCCAAGCAATTCTGGACACAAAACATACGGTAGCAATGCAATGACCGTACTATGTCCGTTCGTTGACATCACACTCCCCGAGCTACCGGTAAGTGCACACACTGACAGTGCAGTTAACCGTTTTGCGTATGAATGTCTTTCGGTTTGTTCGGAACTGTGTGTGGCGACCATAGCGAGATGTCTCTGAGAAATAAGTCTTAACCTATTGACGCGCAGGTATAATAGGGATGCGAGAACAGTTGTTTATTTGTAGACACTTTCAAAGTTTTGAAAATGATTAATGATAGTCGCAGGAAAGCATGTATAATTTAACTAAATTGTGCATTATTCTGTTGATTATATACCGCGGGTGACACTGTCATCTATGGGATTATCAGTTACAGCAAAATGTCAACACGTTAACACGACAACAGGGTAAAAGGTCGATTTTGACACCCATTCTTTATACTTAAGATGCATCGTCGGCATCGAGTGTTTGTAATTATATACTCATTTAAGTACTAAATACGTCTGAACAAAAAGAAGCAGAAGCGAGTAATATGTGACATTACTGAATCTGCCCAAGTAATATATATCAAAGAGAGGGATGATATTGAGTTACCTGCGTTTTATAGACGCACACCAGTTTGGGTTATCTTTCGAACCGATTTAGATAGAAAAACATGCGATTACATAGCTCTAATTTCAACGTCTCTATACAAAGCAAATGCAATTGCATTCTTTTAGATGGATGAAATCTTGAAACAAATTACATGTGGATAAAATAATTATGAGTGTATGTACGATTTATGCAAAATTTGCGCGGAAAGAGTGGTAACTAAGCCTTCACAGCTTAATGGCGATCAAAAAGTGTGTTGGTCAGAATGAATAACTTCGACTGAAATGCTTTCTTAACAAAGGAAATTAAAGATGAGATTATCATCCTGAATTGCATGACGGTGATCTGAATGTTAAACTATATGATTTTATGTCGCTAAAGCTTTTATATAAAGGCAAGATGTAGCTGATACTAGTTTTGGTTTCATTTCATCGGGCGTCAGACAGTGTCGATTCTGGTGCTCTGTTCTATATATAACCATTGAGTAAAAAATTGGTAATTTAATTGAAATGTGTTCTCTTGTATTGCTTTATAAATTCCATCATGCTGCTATGAGGTACATGGTTATTTACACTTTAACGCCGCACATGATCATCGACGCATAAGATATACAGCTTAACCGTGCAAATATACTCGTCTAGACTGACACAGTCGTTTTAATATTAATTTACTTGTTTTCATTGTAATATGAAGAAGAAACATGACATGTCGACCTTAACGTTTCAAAGGACTAAATAAGTCTACTCTAACATTCGAGATAAAGTATCCTTATTTCGCATGTAGATATAACAGATCCTCTCCACGGTGTTGATTTTCAAGGAATATCGAAAGGTCCTGAAAACAAAGACTAAACTGATATGAGCTATTTGCTGTTTTTGTTTTGAGTAACCTCCCATACTTATACTTGGAAACATAGCATGTGGTTTGATTTGATTTTCACGAAAGCGCTTTGTATGACGGGAACTCAAGCGTCATTAAACCTAACCGCCCATGGTTTTCAAATTAAAGCCACAATACTTAGCGGTAACTCGATAATTCGATTTTAGAAAATAAACCCGTAATACCAGGTACCGGTATTTATTTCTGTTTAAATACCCATATAGTTTATTGGGAAACCAAAAACAAATTATTACTCATTTTGATGTTTCTGATTTACACAGCTAGAATGTAATATTTCAATTTCTATCTGAATTCTATCAGGAAACAATATTTCTATAAATATAGTACATGATATCGTGGAAGGATATCTTCTACGTTCAAACAGTATTGTGCGTGAGCATTATTTATGTAATACGAGCAACTTAAATGTGCCTTTTCCACGAAAGGATTACGGACACCATAAACGCACATCGTTATCATACGAAGAGACAGCACGCAGACTTTTGGTCTTTACGAGAAGCACGTAATGGCGCCATAATTCGAGGGCAAAATCGGTGACAATAGGTCCTTGATAATGATTTCGTGGAAAACGTAAGGTCAGCGGAAATATGATCGAGATTTCCTTGAAGCAATTTTGCTTTTCTCGGAACCAACTTGCATACATGACGAATCAACAAAGACAAGCGAGCTCACCTTTTGCATGTATATTATATGACAACCCCAAAATCAAACTAGACATCATTAATAAACTAATGACGAGCCTTTCAAACAGACCGCTGTCAATTAAATTGGATGGCATGAAATCGAAATCGCATGTTCATATCAAGAAAACGCTACGATAAATGCAGAAGACCAATAAATTGACACTCCAATGTGACATTTACTGACCGTTGTCAGTAAAACATGACACCAGTTAACAACTAACACATTATACCGATTTGCTTATTTAATCAGGTGCATGAAATGGGTGAAGCAATTACTAAAATGCATTTTATATATGTTTTGGACCTTAGTTATTGCCAGTATACGAATTGTATCACGAGTATAGAACAATATAATACCTATATTTCTATCCAATTTCATGATTTGATAACGCGAAATCCGTGAAGCTCTTCATCATAAAGAGCATGATGATTGTTTGTCTAAATTCTTCGAAGCTGTATTATGTGCCATGTTTGGAAATCTACGATACGCATGTTCAAGTGATGTACTAGCCTGGTTCACAGTAAGTACTAAGAAATCACGTCTGACATAAACCACAACGTCGGGCAATGTTGCTTTTACTAATGCATTTTGACAAAAAAATCAACAATTCACCAAACTTGCAAAGCAAATGTGTGTTAATAACTGTATAAATGAACGGTTTACACAGGTTTCCGGACAAATGCTATACCGGGCATAAGCATGTCCTTAAGAGTTAAGAAGCGCACAAAAGGTCTTACGATTTTACTACCCTGGACAAAAGCCTTCCCATGATTTTACTACCCTGGACAAAAGCTTTCCCATGATTTTACTACCCTGGACAAAAGCTTCCCCATGATTTTACTACCCTGGAAAAAAGCTTTCCCATGATTTTACTACCCTGGACAAAAGCTTTCCCATGATTTTACTACCCCGGACAAAAGCTTTCCCATGATTTTACTACCCTGGACAAAAGCTCTCCCATGTTTTTACTACCCTGGACAAAAGCTTTCCCATGATTTTACTACACTGGACAAAAGCTCTCCCATGATTTTACAACCCTGGACAAAAGCTGTCCCATGATTTTACTACCCTGGACAAATACCCTCCCATGATTTTACTACCCCGAACAAACGCTCTCTCGGACATATGAGAATGATTTCATGAGCAATATTCCCATAAGTTATGAGGCTGGGCGGGAATCAACCCGCGATCCTCTGATTAATAGTCTAGTGCCAGCCGGCCCGCGGATTTTAATAGTCAGCATGGCTGTATTCATTGACATCATCACTGTGTCCATCAAGAAAAATCATCAAACAAAAACAACCAGAGCATCATCACAGGCGTGTGACGCCAACATCGAAACCATTATGTTGCATCACACACAAAAACACCAAAAGCATGACAACCATCATGGTATATCGTCATCATCAACAACATCATGATCGCAAAATCATAATACAACAGCAGCAGCAATATATAATCATTAAAAACGCCTCTAACATTATCATTAACAGCAAATCACCTCCAGCGTTATCATCAATAAAAGCACATGCAACACAAATCAATGATAAAATCAGCATCATGATCATCAACAACATTATCATCAAAAAAGATTACCATCATCAACAACAACGCCACGATCATCATCATCAATTGACCTATCCAAGATAGGTAATCCCAAATAAAAATTATTACAATTGGAAGTTTGGGCAAAATCTTACTTTAACCAAATACTGTCACAGTTATTATGTAGACCAAATAGGCAAAGACACAAAAAAACCTACAGCCAAAACCATTTAAATTGTGAGTTAACGATTCTTAAAATTCTCTTGGTTCAAAGTTCAATAACGGTGACATACCTTTTATGAAACATTTTCCCTAATATTTTCTATAAGGGCGCATGTCGTAAACAGCTGATTTTCGGAAAATATCACCACGCCTTATTATTCTGTTAAAACTGGGACTGCCAAATCATAGCACCTTTGAAATACAACATTGGCACTGTACTACTTTGAAATATAGTGAGATTATCAGGTTAACAAAACGTGTCTGTGACGTAAATTTTTGGTTCGAAATAGAAATGAATTCGAATAAGAAAATTCGAATAATCGATGTATATTTTAGTTAAATAAAGAAGAAAGAAAAATCAGGATTGGGAAATCGGTACACCTATTTATTCGAATAAACGTTGTTCTAATGAATGGTTTTCAACTTAATGATACGATGAGACTATAGCACTCTAATGTGTCTTTGGAAAAACATTTTATACGGTAAAATTAAGTTGAACCATTGGAGAAGATTTGTAATTGGTACCGTAAGTGAACGTTATCATCAATTATTTTGTATTACCCTCTTATTTTCGCTATTTTCATCCACTGCAAGAACTATCAAATGTTATATTTAACCTTGTGAAAGTGTTGTATTTGTGTTTCTGACCTTTCAAAGCGTTATTGTAAATGGTAACATCTGGTTTTTAGACACATTCAAAACTATTTTTGACAATAGTCCTTAAACAGAATTATCTTAACTGTTAAAAGCTTAAAAAGGAAAGGCCTTATTTCCCAAAAGGCAGTAGTTGAAACACTATTTTCGGACAAGACAATGCCATGGTTTTACTGCAATAGATACAAAGTAACCAAAACGACTCCTGCTTCATTCATTTAAGGTAACTGCGATTTTAATTATACAATACTGAATAATATGTTTTCATTGGGTAAACAAAATAATCACACAAGAAATATGATAAGTCCAGAATGTGATCGATTTTGGAAAAAATCAAATACTCGGATATGACAAAGCTGGCCAATGTAGAATCCTTTAACAATCACCTTCCATATCAACTGGAAATATTCAAAATGAAACAATCATTGCTTCATAAAATGGGTCAGGTTGTTTCCGAACTACCGAGATACGGATTACAACTATTGTAATTTTAACCCATTTATGCCTAGTGGATTCTCCCACCCATCCTTCTAAATTGGATCTATTTATTTATAAAATTAGGGATGTCTAGTATATTTATTTCTATATTTAGAATATTTCTTGAAGAAATTCCTATTTAAGCAAACAGCGCAGACCCTGATGAGACGCCGCATCATGAGGCGTCTCATCTGGGTCTACGCTGTTTGCCAAGGCCTTTTTTCTAGACGCTATGCATAAATGGGTTAACATGACACTGGCGGTGTTTTCTATCGACAAACACAAATTAATAACCATTGTTAAAGTACCCCAAAACATTGCAAAAACGAGGACCCAATCCTGAGCACAGGAAAATAAACTATAGTTTTCAACATAATTTGATAATTTAAATTATTTATAAATGATCTCTGCCCGATCATGTTAGATTCAAAGTAATTTCAAGCATTTGTGTTTACTAATTTTTCGTTTCGAAAATCCACCGTTTATTTTCACTCTGGTGATTGCCTTTTAAACTAGTCTGACTAATAGGGATTAATTCATATACCTCCAAAGTACAAATAATTGTTGAAGGACAATTTGACAATAGTATTTTTACCCAACAAAACCTTCAAACATGAGTAAAATAAGACATGTTATGTCATATTAATCATTAATAAACTGAGTTATTCTATAATAAACTTTGATTTTCAATCGATTGTAATTACCCACTAATTCGTCTCCCGCGAAAATGTACATATTCATTTAACACTGATTTTATGAGGTCCTTCCGCACCTAAGGCTGAATTTTTGAGTGCTCGAAGTGCGACCTAAATAATATACTATACTCACGAAAGGAAGGATACTTACTGNAAATCTGTCTTTAGGGAAGACCAGGGTGACCATCCGGTTGGCGTGCACATGTTTCTCCACATACAATACCCCGTTTTCCGGCTTTAGCGTTTGAATTCGGGCCTTCCGGACCCCCGATGTCTGTCAGCCCGGAGGGAAAACCGTTGACTCGGCGAAATACAAAGTAAATATGATACCCTGATTTTCTACTGACTAAACAGGCCTTTGTAAAAATACCTATACAAATGAAGGTCCAATCCAAAACAGCAGCAGTATAGTCCGGCAGAATTTGACATATACCCAGTCTTGGGATGTATAGTACATGTTAAAGGTTTTTTGTTAGAGTGCCTTTTTCTGATGAAATTGCTAATTGAACAAAGATGTGGTGTATGGTTACGCGTCCGCGATTGTGAGCAGATGTACGGGCCTGTCAACCAAACAGAAAGCTCAAAACTGATCGGGAAAAAATGTCAATTACAAGTAGGACAATGCGTATTTTTTCTAGTAATCGCATGTGCAAACCTAATTAGATGTTGAAACAAAAGAAATGCGTGTGCACTATACTGAGAAATGTATGTTCCCCGAAACCAAATTGTTATCTATAGATGGTAGTTGATGAGAGATAACATGTTTACCATCGCAAATAGTTTCATTAGCATATTTATGGTTCTGAGAATTGGGTAAAACTTCCTTTTTAAAATCAGAGATATTTGCCATACTCAGAATTTCAGTCTTATTTTCATTTGAGCATAATCAAAAGGGTGATTTGTTATTACCAAGTAAGATCAACAAGTTTGCTAAATTTAAGGCTTGATCCATTCCATATTTATTCATATTTTCTCACTGGGGAAAACGCACTTGTTGATTTCTTTAGCTCACTTAATTAAGAGGCGGCTTCGTATACCGATTTGTCAACGATCGGTCGAACTCAGCAGTTATCGTATGTACCTGTGGCTATATCACATTTGATGTCATGTATTCGCATGATTTAACAAAATATATATATATATGCCTATTGTCTTGCTATTTAGCCATCTGATCCTTTAATAAGTTCATATTATAAATGTAGAGCAGGTATAGAATGGGTGATTGAACTTCTAGGAATGTGGAGCATCGCAGTTCTCGTGCGAAGAAATAACGAGTAATATAACCTAAATGTGGCAAGGATAGAACCCGCGGCCCTTTAGTTGTTAAATCAGTGAGGCTACCATTAGCGCATGAGTTCCGTTGTTCTACGCGGGCATTATGTAAAGGCATGGGCACCATAGAAATAATTGACATATGTCGAAACGGGTATTACCAAATTCTTGATATCAATGAGGTCCTATCCTTGCTAACATCATGCGACAAGATTGCAACAGTCGCGTTATGTACTTCCTATCTCTAGCTAACGGAATGCCATTACGAAATACCCGAACTGAACAGTTTTGAAATAAAATCATTTAATTGATAAACGCACTTGCGTGACTTTTGTACCTTCCCTACTTCGTTGCGTACGCTAGATTGACTAATCCCTCGTGTTTCCATGTACATGTTATATATCAAAAGAATCTTATCCTGTGTACCTGTGTTAATAGTAACCAAATACGGGTAGTGCGCTGCACATCCTGATGCAGTACATCGAAACAGGAGACGCCACATTCATCGTGTCTTTGATTCTATGAATCCATCCGGTTCGCCGACATCTGAGAGATTTTTTTCCCAAACAATTTTTCCCGGTTGAAGATCACGTTTTTTAACCTCTGTACTTTTGTTGAAGTGCATATGGAAGAATGCGTGTATGTTTGTACGCTGACATTTGGTGTTTGGGTACACAAATAAACGATTCAAACGCTCGACATTAAGACTCGTTGATTAACTTTATACGACAGTGTCTTTCTTTGTGCTGTTTGTCTGCTTTCAAGTCTCACCTTTTCATGGAACACCTGTCTTGGAACCAGGGTCCGTCGTGAAAAAGCATCATAGGAAACGCTTACGGAAATTTAATAAAGTCAAGGCTCTATCGGGTATATGTATTTTTACATTAAAATGTATTCAATAAGTAACTATTGATTTTTTTTTACATAAACATTTTTGAAATAAGTTAATTTTGCTGATTTAAAAAATAAATAAATAATAGTTTATTAGCTGACAAAACTGGATTTCCCATAGAACCGTTCAGCTGAAATGTTCAATGAAGAACAGATTGTCTTTAGGAGCTGTATGGATACGTGTCAGACTGTTAATATAACGTTTATTGACAGCCATGTTTAATTACTTTTGTTGGGTGTATTAAATTATTCAATTAAAATGAAAACAACCGGTCATTTCGTATGTTAATAATTACTATCGAAGATATTTTTCTAATAAATACTACAACACTTCAAGCTTGTCTTTCATATGACCCGGTAGAAAAACACACACGCGTTTTCAGTGAATTCAATTTTCAAAGAAGCTTAGCGTCTATTGGATAACATAAATATCAACCAATCGTACTGCGCATCATTAAACGATGACCGTGGAGAGTCGCGAGTATTTTCGGTGAATCCTGAAACATGTACATACCTTTCCACAAATTGTAATTGTACACAAAGTAGGTTAACAACCAGCTGGGGCGTTATTTCACATTTGAATAACCAAATATAAACAAGTCTAACCACCCTTACGTAGATAGATATATTTCAAAAAGTCGATTGATTCACACGTTCAGCTTTGAACGATCAGATATAGTGAACGATATATTAAACTTCATGTCGACCTTTTCAATTTGCATGTCAGAATAAAATCTAAAAAAATACGCAATCAACATATTGACAGGTGATATATTCAAACAATTGTGTCGCGTTCTGAGAAAACTGGACATAATGCTTCAGGGTAAATTGTCATCCAGATTAGCCTGTGCAGTCCGCACAGGCTTATCAAGGACGACAATTTCCGCTGTTATGACAATTTTCGTTTAAATGAAGTCTCTTCTTAGCAAAAATCCAGTTTAGGCTGAAAGTGTCGTCTCGGATTAGCCTGTGCGGACTGAACAGACTAATCTGGGACGACACTTTACGCACATGCATTTTGCCCAGTTTTCTAAGAACGCGACACAATTATGCAAGACATGCAATTCTCAAGCTTAAACTACTTTCATAACAAATCATCTTTGTTATATAGATGTGTCAATTTTCAGTTTAATATGACTATTTTCTACACGGATGCAAACGGAAATAATACTGCTCTTAACGAATTAATAAGCCCACGTCAAATTGATTTCTATGAAAACCTTTTAAAGCGCATGTTACAAATGGATGTTGACGAGTAATATCTTTCGAAATGTTTTGTCAAAGTTTAAAAGGGGATAGACGGAGTACATTAGAGCAGTAAATTTCAAAATTCCAGTTTATTCTTTTTTTGTCACAATGTTATAGTTTGGTTATGCTATTCCAATTTTAACTAAGTGCAACAGAGAATATAGTTTGGTTACCGGTTTTCCAGTTTAACAAGGTGAAATAGAGCAATTATTGTTATACATACCGTTAATAAGTAACGGGGCTATACTGGAATAAAATTGTACGTCCGTCCGTCAATCTGCCTGTCTGTAGACACAAATTTTGTCCTCAGGCGTTCTCCTTGACAGTTCAATGCACAACATTCAAACTTGCCGGCATTGTTTCTGATGACATGAATACACATTGAAGTTGTACATTTGTGATTTTTATCGTCTTACTCTTACTTACAACAGTCATTCCCCCCTTTAAGACTTAGGCCTTCATTAAATCATGATTATCAATACAGACTATTAGCCGTTTATTACATCCCACGTACCAATTAGACTATTAGCCGTTTATTACATACCACGTACCAATTAGACTATTAGCCGTTAATTACACCCCACGTACCTGTCTGTCCGTCAGTCAGTCCGTCTGTCATTGCACTCGTCCGTCTGTCAGTCCGTCCGTCTTTCTGTCCGTCTGTCTGTATGTCTGTATGCTCAAACTTGTCGAAGATAATTGTGGCGTGTTCTGAGAAAATCCAGTATAGTTGACGGGCATGCGCTTAACAGAGTGAAGGAAGACAATTTAAGAAAGTGTCTGCATTCAGAAAGTGAAGATAAATAGTACAAAGAAAGTGAACTTAGACAAAATAACATTAGTGAAGGAAAAAAGTACAAAGAAAGTGAACTTAGACAATTTAACATCAGTGAAGGAAGACAATTCCAAGAAAGGCAACACAGAGGAAACAAGACATGTGTTTGTCAGAAACACAATGCCCCCTACTGCGCCGCTTTAATTTTTTTTACCTTTGACCTTGAAGGATGACCTTAACCTTGACCTTTCACCACTCAAAATGTGCATCTTCATGAGATACACATGCATGCCAAATATCAAGTTACTATGATCAATATTGCAAAAGTTATGACCATTTTTCGAAACCTAAACGCAAGTGTGTCGGAATTTCAGAAGGACAGACAGACGGACGGACAGTGCGATCACTATATGCCACCCTACCGGGGGCATAGGAAAAAAGAATGTTACGATGTTCAATACCAAGGGAATACAGTACTTAGGAAACAAGAAGCGAAATGACGATCAAACACTGTGTCTAAAAAGAATGATTCGCATGGAAATCGGAACACATAACATAAAATGAAAACTTCACAAACTTTTGACATAAATGCAAACAAATACAAATACCCAAAGAAGGTTTGAACCAGCAGTAAAGAAGTTCTTTATCAGCCCATTACCCTGGTAACATGCACCCCTATCAGTTGTAGTGGTAGCGAATCCCTATTGTCAGCATTATGTAGTGTCTATATCAGGACGATGCAAGACGAGTAGTCCCCATCCCCGTACTGCACTCGAATGCCTTCATGTTGTTTAATTTTCATAGTTTGTTTTTCGTTTAGTAACTTAAACAAACCTCACTTTATCCTATAAAAAGCGTGCAATTGCCACAAACACCATGTGTATAGGTGTATTGGTGCAGTGTCAATATCGTCTGGTAACCGCATCGTAGCGCGAATACTTTTGCATACAATTGCAATTGATATCAATCTGTACAGACCTCTGGGCGATTTAATGATATTTTGTTGAATATTTACTTATATACTATTAACTTTTTTATATTGATAAAACTATACATACTTTAAATATTAAGTATAAATATGTTGCCGTTATAACTGCTTTTTTCCGCGATATATAAATGTAAAGAACATGCACTTGCACCGTACTATTTAGATGCATTAACATATGATATACTACTAAGCGCACCTGCCTTTTAACACGAAATCCCAGATCACTCAAAACAACGCATCATTTTAAATTGCTGAATGCGCGAGAACGAAAACAGGAATGGTGTTGTCACTATAATGTGATCAAGTACGATAATTGTACCCGCCGCAAGCGTTACATATAAAATGTCTTATTACTACAAAATGTAAATCACACATTTTGCGTGCACTTTAACGCCGAATATGATTGTCGACGTATAAGGTATAACTCTTAACCATGACAAATTGTTGGCGTGGTTTATCCCACGTTAACTGGGCTCGTTGAATATACACAGCTCGGAGCGAATACACTTAAGTATTAAGATGCATCCGCCTCGATAAACTTTCGAGGTTTTGTTATTAACCACTTTCATCGATGGCAATACGATTGTACGCATAATTTTCGCTAAATTACTCGTCTAGACTGACGTAATCGTTTTAATATTATTTTACTAACTTCCGTGTAATATAAAAAGAAACATTAACTGTCGAGCTTGACGTGTCATACGCGGTTTCAAAGGACAAATAAGTCAAGTAGATGTACCAGATATTCGCCACGGTATTGATTTTCAATGAATATCAATGGTCATGAACACATTAAATGTTAGCATCTGAATCACACAGTATTAAAACCTATAACAAGAATTAGCATTTTCTTTTTAAAAGTACCCGCCCTTACTTTTACTTGGAAATATAGCGCGCAGTTTGATTTGATTTGTCAGAAAGGAACTCACGAGTCATTAAATCTAACCGCCTATGGTTTTCAAATGAAACCCACAACACTTAGCGGTTAACTCGATAATACAATTTTAGAAAATAACAAAATGCGCATTTCAATATTTTCACCACGTTATACGATGTACATGTATGTATGCTTGTTTAAATGCCAATATAGAGTATTGCAAAACCACAAACCAAATAATATTACTCATTTTGATGTCTCTGATTTACACAGCTACAAAAATAGGAAGAACTATTTTAACTTGCCCTTTTATTGTCGGTGAAAAATTTAGAAATATGTTCATTATTATCATATCTGCCCATGGTTTTCTAATGAAAGCCACAATAATGCGGATCTCCCTATTCATTAAATTGTTTCACCAGATACCGGTGTTGATTTATGATTTTTTTTATCTTTTTTAACCCATTTATCAATATTAAGCATTTAATGACACACTGTGAAAAGGTCCCTTTAAGATGTGTACTAAAAATAAGGTAAAAATTTAGAACTCATTGGTTGTTAATTTGATTTAAAAGTGATTTTGTATATTTACCTTGTCAGCGAGGTTACTTTGAAGTTCTTATCACTTTTATCTTTTTTTTCAAGTCATTAATAGAAAAGATTATTTAACCTTCATTTTTTGAAAATATGGCTTAATGCATATGCATTAATTGTCATCCAAGTACCAGAGACTCTCTTTAAAAGAAAAACACCATAAAATCGGAAAGTGTCGTCCTTGATTAGCTTGTGCGCACTGCACAGGCTAATCAGTGTGCACAGGACACCACTTATTTGAGAAGCATTAAGCCCCGTTTTCCCTGAACGTAGCCCATATGTACAGATTTCAATGACAAGCTTACCAATGTCGTCGCACAAGCTCTTAAACACTATTGATTACATGCACATACTCACTGCCTGCAGTGTTCCACCAGTGGTGAAGTTTAAACAGGATGATCAATGTGTGCACATGCAGATGCAGTGGTTATCGTTCTTGCTGTAGCTAAGACCACGCGACTTGCAAAACTTCCTTCTCAACATAAGTTGTTCTTGCGAACAATTAAAAACGACAGAAAATGTGTCTTCTACGTTTTACGGCCAGCGTTTCTCCAGACCAGCAAGCGCAGTCTGATGTGGAGCTACCCT
Source organism: Dreissena rostriformis (assembly GCA_007657795.1). NCBI lineage: Eukaryota > Metazoa > Mollusca > Bivalvia > Myida > Dreissenidae > Dreissena > Dreissena rostriformis. The sequence goes on along the minus strand of VMBQ01007602.1, from coordinate 27,445 downwards.
GTCCGCTAATCAGACCACGAAATCTTGCGTAACGTCGCGCGTGACCAGACTGCGCATGCTTGTCTAGAGCTACATGTAGCATATGGCATGAAGCGGCTCATATGTTCATCTGATGTTTTACTAGAACTCCGCAGTTCGGACACTAAATCGTATCGTATGTCTACTCACTTTGTGCACTACAAAAATCATACGAGACTTACACTTCTTGTCAAAAAGTTGAAAGTGCTTAAGTGATTGGACGAAACAATGAAAAAATTTAAAACAATAACTCGTGAGGAAACTCGATTTTCCACCAAATGATTACAGACACCATAAACGTACATCGTTAACAAACGAAGAGACAACGCACAGCCAGTTGATATTTACGAGATGCACGTAATGGCGCCACTATTCAACGGCGAAATCGGTCTCAATTGGTCCTTGACATAGATTTCGTGGACAACATTAGGTCAACGGAAATATGGTCGATATTTCCTTGAAGCAATTTTGCTTTTCTCGGAACCAACTTGCATACATAATAAATCAACAAAACAATAAGTGAGCTAATCTGTTGTATGTCTATCAGATGACAACCCAACAACCAAACGGGATATCACAAATAAACTAATGACAGTTTCATGCACCTTTTCGCGAGCCCCTTAAAAGACCTCTGTCAATTACTGATTATGGAATGCAATCAAAATGTTATGGTCATGTCACGAAAACACTACGTTAGCGCAGTAGACCAATAAATTTACACTCTAATGTGACATTTACTGACCGTTGTCAGTGAAACATTTATCACCAGTTAACAACTAACACTTTACACCGATTTGCTAATTAAATCAGGTGCATGAAATGGGTTAAGCAATTACTAAAATGCATTTTATATATGTGTTCGACCCTAGTAAGTGTCAATATATGAATTGTATCATGGGGGTGACGCAATATTAGATGTACATTGAGGTCCAATTTCATGATTTGATTACGCTAAGTACTTGAAGCTCTTGATCATAAAGAGCATGATGATTGTTTGTCTAAATTCTTCGAAGCTGTAGTAAACATGACCATGTTTGGAAATCTACGATACGCATGTTCAAGTGATGTACTAGCCGGGGAACCGTTTCAATAAACATCGTAGTACACATATACGATACGATACATTTTTCGAAGATGCATAAATGCTTAAGTCCATATTATATGATTATAAATTTTCAGTACTTTATTAATTTCATTGGCATCTCCAACGACGTATACATTTGATGAGCATGGCGAGTTAGTTCGTATACATGTACTTATTTCGATCACAAAATTCTCTCGTAAGTTAAAATTGTCGTACGATCGTTTATGAAACGGTCCCCTGGTTCGCGGTTAGTACTAAGATAACACGTCTGACATAAACTACATCGTCGGGCAATGTTGCTTTTAGTAATGCATTTTGGCAAACAAATAGTCAATCCGCCATGCAAAAACCTGAAAGGCAAATTTATGTATGATAATAACTGTATAAATGGAAGGTTTAAACAAAGGTATCCGGAGAAATGTTCTACGGTTCCGGACATTAGCTCAACCGTCAGTTTTAAAGGGTGGACACAAGCATTTCCGATTTAACTACCCCGGAAATAAGCTCTTCCATCAATGTACTACCCGGAGACAAAAGCTCTCCCGTGATTTTACTACCCCGGACAAAATCTCTCTATCAGAATCAATGATAACACTAGCATCTTGATCATCAACAACATTATTTTCAACACGATTACTATCATCATCAACAACAACAACACGATCACCATCATCAATGGACCGACCCAATATAGGTTATTAAATTAAAATTATTATAATGGAAGGTTTGTGCAAAAACCTACTTAAACCAAATACTGTCGCCGTTATTATGAAGACAGTAGGCGAAGATGCTAAACATAACAAAAACCACGCCCAGACTCTTTATAGTTTGTATTTCCTGTTATTTAAATGTTATAACTACATACAGTCCCGGATTACCAATTTGGCGGAGTAGGCAACTGCCTATGGGCCCGAGACTTTTAGGGCGCATTGAGACCGTGACGAAATAAAATAAAAAATCTAATAATTATTATGTCGTTTAAGCATTACGGTATTATAATGACATTGTATAAATATATATATATATATAAGGACATAGTCACATTTTATGTCTTGCCAGCCTTAGCATTGGAGACAAATTTTAAAGATTGAAATTTACGGAGCACTGGCTTTCTAGTCGGTATTAGGCCGACTAGGGGCCTGGGGCATGGGCCCTAAAGTTTCACTCCCTATGGGCCTCCACGGTGCTAATCCGGCACTGCCTACATAATATGTGCTTGTTGCGACAAAATAATTTATTGCATCATCAAATAGTAACACGTTTGTCTCTGTGCTACGGTTTTACGCAAATTTAAATTCAAAATAAAATAAAAAGATGAAAGATAGCTACACACCAAATATTAAAATTCGTTAAAAAGACGAATTCAGACATTTTTACAGTTACAAATTAGTACTTCAATTTGGTTGATGTATGCACTTCTATGTTTAAACAGGTACCATTCATTAGACAAGCATTAAATGCTGCACGAAATAATAACGTTATTAACATAAAATTATTTTTGTTTCGCAAATTAGAATTATTTTGGTGCGATTTTTTTTAATGATTGCTTCCTTATACGCTATGCTGTGTGTGATTAATGAAAAAAAACATCAACAATTTTATACTATCCATTATTACCTTAAATGGATGTTCTCACAAATACACGCACAATAGGGAAAGTCACGGTAGATAGCGTGCGTTTAATATAACCCGGTATAAGAATAGACGTTTTTCAGGGAAATCGTTTTTCAAAGAAGCATATTAATGTAAACAAAAACAGATGTTTTGTTATCCAATATGACTCAGTGTCATTCAAAGTAACTATTGGATAAAAAAATATCGACTGATCTTACCACGCCTAATTAAATCGATGGCCATATACTGAATCGCTTGTATCCGTGTCCGTTTCTGCGTTTACACTGATCATATTCAATGATATGTTTATTACCAATTCGCCCATAGACACGGGATATTCAAAACCCGCACTGTACATCGTTGAACAAAGTCGAAACTAAAAATGGCTTTTAAGAAGACAGTTGGCGTTAAAATTAATATTAACATGTATATGTTAATCCTGAGGCTTAAGTGCATTAAACACACATTTTCGGTAACACGAGTTTACCGAGCCCATACTGTATACTATATACAATACGTGTTATTAGTATTGCAAATAGTGTATTAATGCTACCCAAATGAATAAATGTAACTTGATTACAATTTCGACTTAATTATAGAGTTATTTTGCTTCGTAGTGTACACACAGAAGATATACAACCACGTTTTAAAACGTAAATAGCATCTTCTGGAGGATTTAATAAAAAGGTGCAATTATAACTAATTCTGAATAAAATGCAACCACAAATATAAATGATTATCAATAGTACGATTATTCATTCTTAATTCCACATTTATTAAAATAGCTTGGTTTATAATTCTTCGTTCGCTTATTAATTCATGTCAAAACGCATGGGTTATAATGCGTTAGACACCGTTACCGCGCGTTATTAATAGAACGTGCAATACTAGTTTTACACACTATTTCATACAATAATATAAAATCACCATCACTTTTGCTCTTACTAGTTCGACTGTTTCTCATGTCTCTACCAGACATCAAATGCTTATAATAAGGCCTTCTCAATCGATTCTTCGTCAGTAATACTTCTAGGAACCAATAAAGGAACAATTATGCTATTTGTATACCAGCTCTTTATCGCGCGTCTTATTGAGTCCATATTTCTCCTCCTCATTGATCGTACTTTATCGCGGACATATGCACCAATGGGATTCATATCATCGGTAATTCTGCGACCCAAATTCTATGAAACATTTAATGTGTGTTTCCTTTATTAGACACACAAGACAAGTTAAGCCGAGTTATTGCGCAAGTAGCCTCTTCCCTTGCCAACCGAGCGTTATCAAATAATAATACATGCACAACTATTGAACGTGAATGAAACCCATTTTTGTGACAAAAGAGAGCATTTTACATACAAAATAGGTGCTTATTTTAAAAGGTTCCCTCAGTTATTGCAATAAAGCTCAAATGAGGATTTTTCAAGGAAAACCAAATATCTATGTACTGATAACCCTCGCATAATCAGAAACCTAAGTAGTGTGTATTGTTAAAGTTTGCATTGATATCTTTTGCACGTGCATGCATCCTCTTTGTGCGTCATACGACAGAGGAATTCTGTGAAACGAATTCGTTTTTATCCTGTACGTTGTTTGCGATGTCAGTTTACAGTCGAAACGTCGATTGAATGTCCTTGACTGGACACATTTTCTTGGTAACTGAATGTCTTATAACGTCATGAAAGTGTTTGTTTTAAAATCTGCGTTTCTTGTCTTCNAGGTTGCCGGGGCGTTGCAGAGTCCGAAGAGTAACATTTGAAACTCAAAACTCCCCTCTACGGCTTGAGAAAGCGGTCTTCGGTTTATCTTCCTTTTACCTCAATTTGCCAGTAGCCAGAGTTCATATCTAATGACGAAAACCATCTACATCCGGCTAACTGGTCTAATGATTCGTCTTCTCTTGGCAATGGGTATGAATGCTTTATAGTTATGTCGTTGAGTCAACCTAAAAACGTTGGTTACAATCCCTCTTCCTTACTAAAACGATGTTGCTTGACCAAACGATTTTTTATGGCTTTATAATGTCTCTGTCCATCTGAGCATTGACCTCCTCGGTCATGTTGATTGGTACACGACGTGGTGGCTGTTTTATTAGACGTACGTTTACTATAGGGATACTATGCTTAATAATCCCAGTCCTCCCCATATAACTATCGCCTTTTTTAAATGCATCAAAGTTTTTGTGTAATAAGTTTGAAACTCGCTTACGTTGCTATGGATTGAGTCAATCTATCGTTTTCATATATAGCTCCTGGAAATGTTTAGGTAATGTTTCAACTACACATGTAGCAGTCTTTTTCTCTCGAACCTCTTGTACCTGGACCACGGGACTGACACTTGCTATTCGTGTCCGGGGAAGACGATCTGAGGCTGCTCTGATGGATTTAGCATACGTATTGGGAATTTATGAGTACTTTGTATCAGGCTTTTAGTAACTGTTCCTCTACCAGCTTCAAATGATTTTAATGTCGGTTTTATAATGCACAAGTTCTCCTTTTTTGTCCGTGCCAGAAACCTCGGCCGACACAATCATTTCTGATCTAGCGGGTATTTCAACTTGTTCTGATACAACTACTCGGTAGCATCCTGAAGCTCCTTGGCCTGTGAGAGAACACGTGTCTCCATTACTGCGTATCTGCTCTGACTCCAAATCAATATGACATTGAAACTGTTTGAAAAAAAGTCAAGACCTTATATAATTCATCCGTCAATGTATGCAACAGCCATCGTGATCGGGTAGAGTTTTCCATCAATGCGTAGGTCAACAATGGTTTGACCTTTGATAGTAAGCGGCGTGCCAGATGCCGCGAAAATGTCCAGCGCACTTTCCTTGGATGAAATTCCAGGTCTGTGTTTACATCAGCGAAAGTCCCTGTATCTATCAGAAAGGTTACAGCATACCCATTGATTTGTGCTGTTACGAAAAATAAGCCCGCCCAATTGAAAGTGAACGTCTTTACTTCACTACCCTTGTAACCTCTACTTTGGTCCTCTTTATGTGATTCATTCGTATTTGATCTTTGGCTATTAGTAAACCTGTGAAGATCAGTTCGCCTAGGGTTCCATCTGGGTTTTCGAAAGCTATTCCGTGGTTTATTGAAGCACATATTCCTAGGTTGAAATTACCTTTGGGTACTATTACTTTGGCGTTTCCACTCAAGGAACTCGTTTTGTAATTGCTGTATTGCGGAATACAATAACTTGAGGTCGTTCTGTTGTTTGATCTGGATATCGCCAGCCGCAGTACTTGTTTCCAGCACCTGGCATAAGGCAAAGTGATTTTGCTCAGCCTTGTAGTAGGCTTCCGTTTCGATTGCATGACGCACAGCACCATTCAGACTCGATGTTATGTCTTGTTTGGTGCGTATCCTCAACTCTAAGCTATGTAGCGAATCGAGAAACTGCTCTTTTTTTAACAGTTTCTCTAATATCGGCTAGGGCAGTTGGATAAGCCTTATGTGTCAACCTTCTGATGCCCTGGGCCAGTTCTGACACGCTTTCCTAAGCACGCTGCTTTCTTTCTCGAAGCTGCACCCGGTACAATGCTCTTTTATTGGGCGGTTGAAACATTTCTTGCAAAGCTATTACAAATTCTGTATAGTAATTGAACTCTTTGGCCAAATTCTCAAATACACCCTGGGCCTTACCTCTCGACGACACAGCCAGGTACAGTCCTTTCTCTTTTTCAGTCCATTTGTTCAATTATGCACAATCATCGAAATGCGCTTTATAATCGGACCATGACACGGAACTATCATACATCGCAGGTCTCATTATATAGTGGTACGCTATTTGCTCGAGGTCTCCGTCTGGCGTCACGTTGTACTCCGTCTGTTGGTCACATATTGCGGGGTATCTTCAACATATCTCGGGTCTTGTGTGCGAATATGTTCCGAGATACATGGACGTTGTGCTTCTTGTTTCATACCTGCACCTCGAGATCGTTTGAGGTATGTCGCTCCTGTGTCCATGTAGTCTATTTCTAGCTGTAGCCCTGAGATCTCAGTTTTTAGTCTCAGCCTTTGGTTTTGTAAATCGAAGTTGTTCTAGCTCTTCATACAACGCCTCAAGATATAGGCCTCGGGTCGTGTCTGTCGCCATACTTTCGCTGTGAGTAATGGATAACGGTCTGATATCCTGCTAGCCCACCGCTTCCACCAAATTTTGTAACGTGTCGATCGACCGAGCTTCGGTATGGCTCAGACAATAAATTGAAAACACAATAGAATATTATATGATTTTCCTCAAGCTAGCTGTTTAATAAATTAATTGGTTCGAAACAGTAAATTAATTATAATCGAATGCTATAAATCTCTGACCTCGAGTACTATATACTAAAAGTTATGACCTCGGGTCTACTCCTATTTGTATATGGACCTCGAACTGTTATATTGAATAACACGACTCCGGGAAAGTTAAATAAGACCTCGAGACAAGACCTCGGGTCACGTCAAAATGACTCCGGTTCTGTATTATGACTTCGTACCCTAGGTGTGGAGCCTTTTAGTATTTAATTGTGTTTGTATGAAGGTACGGGACGTGTATATCATCAACTATTAGCGTCCCGGGCTACTCAAAGGTAGGACTCCTTCTTTAAGGCACTTCCGTGGCTAGAAGAGGATTGCCAGCCTTTATGCGCCCAATGTCCCTAATGGTGTGTTAATTATATAATGTAATTACCTTTAAATGCTTATTGAGCGATGTGTTCTCGACAACGACGGGAGCATAACTGACTGTTCAGTGTGTGTGTTTGAGNCTTCGGTTTATCTTCCTCTTACCTCAATTTGCCAGTAGCCAGAGTTCATATCTAATGACGAAAACCATCTACTTCCGGCTAACTGGTCTAATGATTCGTCTTCTCTTGGCAATGGGTATGAATGCTTTATAGTTATGTCGTTGAGTCAACCTAAAAACGTTGGTTACAATCCCTCTTCCTTACTAAAACGATGTTGCTTGACCAAAGGATTTTTGATGGCTTTATAATGCCTCTGTCCATCTGAGCATTGACCTCCTCGGTCATGTTGATTGGTACATGACGTGGTGGCTGTTTTATTAGACGTGCGTTTACTATAGGGATACTATGCTTAATAATCCCAGTCCTCCCAGTCCTCCCAATATTACTATCGCCTTTTTAAAATGCATCCGAGTTTTTGTTTAATAAGTTTGAAACTTGCTTACGTTGCTATGGAGTGAGTCAATCTATCGTTTTCATATATAGCTCCTTGAGATGTTCAGGTAATGTTTCAACTTAAGAGTGAAAACGCGCGCTTTTATACTATCGACTCATCCGGCGTTACTCGGACATTTCCGTAGGTCATACTGTAGAAATCTAATAGTGGTTTGACTTTATTATGCAACAAAAAAATGAAGTTCCGATCTTTATTAATGCAAAGAACAATTATTGTACAAATGGATATACATGTAAAAACAACACACACCGATATTTTCAAGGTGTATTTTATTCTATGTAATACTGAATAAAACCTCGGTCATGCTAACCGGAAACCTAAGGACGCTATTAATATATAAATAAAAGGAACAATATACACAAAACAAAATAAACAGAAGTTACAACGGTGTTAGGGTAAAAATCGCCACATTTGTACAAAAATGACCAGCTCCAGTGTCTGGTTTGTTTAATCAATACCCTACAGACATGGTCTGGTAGTCGCCTTGGCCCATGACGATTGCGAAAACCCCAAAGCAATTATGTTAAAAGGTATGACTCCAGCATTTTCAAATTAAATATAAAGTGTTGATACGTATTTGTGACTTATAACTGTTTTTTCAACAATTACTGCTTTTTATCTTTACTTTTTGATGATTTACTATGAAGAACAGAAACATAACATACAACATAACTTTATTTCCAATTATATGAAATTCAAAAAAATGTAGTCCCATTACAGTCTAGTGAGACATTTGAGAGCTCTATTTAACAGACACCGCTTCCCAGAATAAACTTGTCTCTACTAGAAATCAGTTGCTAATAATACCTTCTCAGTCGATTCTTCGTCGATTCGTCAGTAATACGTCTAGGAACCAATAAAGGAACAAATATGCAATTTGTATACCAGCTCTTTATCGCGCGTCTTCTTGAATCCATAATATTGTTATTTCTCCTCGTCATCGATCGTCCTTCATCGCGGACATAGGCATCACTGGTATTCATATCTTCGATAATTATGCGACCCAAATTCTAGGAAACATTTAATGTGTGTTTCCTTATTAGACCAATCACTATTATGGAAATTGTCGAGTTATTGCGCAAGTAGCCTCTTCTCTTGCCAACTGAGGGTTATACAATAATAAATGCACAAGTATTGAACGTAAATGGAAACCATTTTTTTTGTGATAAGAATGACGCACATACAAAACATGTGCGTCATTTAAGAGTTTCCCTCACTAATTGCAATAAGGCTTAAATTGGGATTTTTCTAGGAAAACCAAATAAATGTACTGATAACATCCGAATAATTAGAAACCTAAGTATTGTTTATTTGTATCGTTTTGCATTGATATCTTTTGTATTTGCATAAACTGTGCACGTCATTCGACAGAGGAATTCTGTGAAACGAATTTGGTTTTTATCATGTACGTTGTTTGCGATGTCAGTTTACAGTTGACACTTGGGTTAATCGGCCTTGTTCGAACACATTTTCTTGGTACCTGAATATCTTTAAACGTCATACACGTGTTTGTTTTCAAATCTCCGTATCTGGTCTTTCGAAGATACGAAACAACCAGTGAACACGTGTCCGGCATTAAATACATGTTTTGAATGTAAATTGACTGATGCGGGATCGTTTTTATGTGATTTGATTTGTTAATCAGTTGAACTGGTTATGCATCAATGCATTTGAACAACTGACGCTTAAATACCTAAATGAATGCTACAGTTGTTCACGGATTTTATATCTTTAAATTTTTCCATCGCTCGATGTCAAATGTTCGCATCGAACACAAAAGATCCACAAACACGTAAAAACAGAGAGAGAAAAAAACATAATAAGGAACTATACAAGGTGTTCTTATCGGCCATTTCGAATTTGAATGTGATTGAACTTTTTAGTTCGTGTAAGCGATTAACGTATAATAGCAGTTTAAAAGAAAACTACAGAAACATTTAAAATTCGTCCAACGCTTGCAAACGCGATATAGTACATGTATCATCGTTTACAAATTTAATTAATACTCTTGTATAATACATGTATATTTCTATAACCGATGTGCTATTTTGCCAATTATTAACACAGATTTTTTTTAGTTTGTGACACAATTTTTGAAAGTTGTCAACTTTTCAATTGGTGAACAGGTCGCGTGAACTTGTTTTGTGCTTCAAGTTCACAAGTATAGAAGTTTACTTCAGATATCTCAGTTAATGAAAACATTACATGAATACAACTAAAGAAATAATAAAACTCCAGTAAAAATATCAGATGATAAATTCTTGTTTACATGTAATAGCCTTATATTTAAAACAAGTGACCAATACTATGTTTATTACACAACTTACAACATAACATTACACATATTCAAAACAACTTATACCAACCAAGTAATGTTAACTCGAACGATTTATATTATTTGTATATGCTATGACCATAATTTCAAGTAAAGACATTCATCGGANCTCAAACATCCAGTTATTGGGCTCCAGAGTCTGTATCCGGGCCTCACGAACACCCGGGTCTGTCACCCGAGAGAAACGCCCATGGGCTCCTGGAAATACAAATGAGCCTCGCTCTGTGAAAAGGGGGTTTAATGCATGTGCGTAAAGTGTCGTCCCAGATTAATCAGGGACAACACTTCCCGCTCTTGTTTATTTTTAGTTTGAAGGAAGACTCTTATTGTTGAAAATTCCGTTTAGGCGAAAGTGTCGTCCCTAATTAGCCTGTGCGGACTGCACAGGCTAATCTGGGATGACACTTAAGACACATGCATTAAACCACTTTTTCACAGAGCGAGGCTCAAATCTAACATGATCCCCACTGTTCTTCCTTCAACAAGGAACAAAAAAGTATTGAAGTCAGGATATATTAAAATGTCAGCCTCATCTTGGTATATTACCGGTACATTCCAACATCATGGCATATCAAAAGTGCACAGGGATGGGTACATGGCATATTACAACAACAAAAAAAGTGAGGTATAACAAGAGATGTTGGCAAAACAAGTATGCCCCATGACTTGCAGCAAAGTCGTCCCTGTGACCTTGACCTTAGATCTATTGGTTTGAAAATCATTAGGGGGATCATCCTCCATCAAGCATAATAATTTATATTATTCTAAGAATTCTCAACATATTGTGCGGAAACCAATTTAATGATACAAGCCTGTGCAACCTTGACCATTAGCCTCATGACCTCAATTTTCATACCCATCATACATTCTATCCAATTAACCACTACACTAACCACTACACCATTATTATGAAGAAGCTAATTTTTTTATAGCTAATGATAAAATATGACATTTCTGCAGCGAAATAACAGCAGTGAAAATAAACAAATTGTTATTTTCACTGGTGAAAATAACAAATTTTCGGAACTTCTTATTTCATTTTTAGATTATCATATCAAGATTTATTTCCCTTGTTTATATCCTTGTTTATATTTTTTCTATAATNTTTCATGCAAATGTGCGGTGACATCAAAGGTAGGTCCTTTGTGCCGCTATTTCCCATTTTATGCGGTTGAACTGCAAAAATAATGTTTAAATCCGGGTGTGTCGACGGACAATTTACTGATAGAAAGATAGACGGGTATACATTTTGGACGAACGCTGGGTCATACAAGTAATTTCCAAGTAATCGCGGGAATGGTCATAAAATTATCTTTAATCTGATTATCGTTTGAAAAGCCAGCAATTAAAGGTGGTTCTCGGTTAACCAAACCTCGTGTGTCTGATTCATCGAGCCCGCACGCTGTGGTACGATAGTTAGTCTATGCACAGCACTTGCTTGGGACAGTTTCACGTGCAAGGGAGACTTTATACAAAAAAGTGTTACAAATGAGATTTGCATTTTACTTTTAAGTTAAAAAAATATTATACAAAATGTTATATTTATAGCTCAAACAAAACTGGTTCAATTGACAAGTTTGCCTGATTGAAAAAAATAGAGCCCCATTCAGCCCAATTATGATAACACGAATATAATTTAAGAAAGAAAAAAAGAAAAATGTTTAATCGCTTTTGGACTTCAAGCTAAGTTCTTTGGATTAAGAGCTATCCCCTAAACCCCTCGGCTATCCGTTTTGTTGTACTTTGACTCTTTAAATAACCGATTCACGAATGGTTACAAAATCTCAAGAATACAACAGAACTTATTTTACATAAATAAACGTAAGTATTAGTTCACGATGTCTGTTCGGGCTGTATTGTAGCCATTTTCTGTTTCACCATGTGCCGATTCGTTGTTTTGTTTAACGTACAAGTACTTGTATTTTTCTTCGTTAAATTGGTCATTAGACAACACAACAAAACGATTAAAGTTAAAACATACCGTAATTAAGTGTTATTTCCGTTGGTTACACATACATCGTGACTTTTTTTCCTATATTCGGACACGGCCGGTTATCACGGGCGCCACCTCTATTTTTGCAATGCATAAATAAATGAGCCAATGCTTCTTCCGAGGTGGCGCTAAAGACCGGATGTTTTGAAATTTCACGGATAAGTATACAGGGTGAGTAGGTTTTATAAGCTATTCCAACATATTTCGCATTATTAAAAGAATCGGGAAATGTAGTGCGATTCAGCGAAGATTTATAAATGTATCCAAAAATGTACGGACACATATAATAACAACCCATTTGGAAACGTAATGACCTTTTTAAGGTGTGGCACGGTGAAGCAGTATTATCATCAGCAGCAGCTACAACTGGGGAAGAAGCTACATTAGCAACAGTTGAATACTAAAATGTACATGAAACGTGCACATATGTGATGTTCTACTATACTGAATGGGCGTGGGAAAGTGTACATATCAATTCAATTTCTATTGTCGCCACTTAAAACAAAAGAAACATCAAGGAAGATTGCCAAGCCCTTACTTAATAGGTCAATTTTTGTTCTCTCACTATTGACAAAAAAAATAAACGTGTTTTCTAGTTGCATCCTCTTCCTGTCGTGTTATTGCTGTTAATAGGCTTTTCTGTATAAAGGCGTATCATCTACGATCTCCGATGAATGGAATCAGTATAGACACTTCCTATTTTCGCTGCAAATTAAAATTAACTTCCCGTATTGATAATTTTTGTACAGATTTTCCTCAGTATTGATAAAATCAGTATTATCAGCAGCAGTAGAGCATCGGTGGCAGTATTATCAGCAGCGGTAGCATTATTATCAGCAGCAGCAGCAGCAGCAGCGGTAGCAGTATTATCAGCAGCAGTAGAGCAGCGGTTGCAGTATTATCAGCAACAGTAGAGCAGCGGTAGCAGTATTATCAGGAGCTGCAGCGGTAGCAGTATTATCAGCAGCAGCGGTATTAGTATTATCAGCAACAGTAGAGCAGCGGGAGCAGTATTAGCAGCAGCGGTAGCAGTATTATCAGCAACAGTAGAGCAGCGGGAGCAGTATTATCAGCAACAGTAGAGCAGCGGTAGCAGTATTATCAGCAACAGTAGAGCAGCGGTAGCAGTATTATCAGCAGCAGTAGAGCAGCGGTAGCAGTATTATCAGCAACAGTAGAGCAGCAGAAGCAGTATTATCAGCAGCAGCAGCGGTAGCAGTATTATCAGCAGCAGAAGCAGTATTATCAGCAGCAGAAGCGGTAGCAGTATTATCAGCAGCAGAAGCAGTATTATCAGCAGCAGAAGCGGTAGCAGTATTATCAGCAACAGAAGCAGTATTATCAGCAGCAGCAGCGGTAGCAGTATTATCAGCAGCAGAAGCAGTATTATCAGCAGCAGCAGCGGTAGCAGTATTATCAGCAGCAGCAGCGGTAGCGCAGTATTATCAGCAGCAGAAGCGGTAGCAGTATTATCAGCAACAGTAGAGCAGCGGTAGTAGTATTATCAGCAGAAGTAGAGCAGCGGTGGCAGTATTATAAGCAGCAGTAGAGCAGCGTTGGCAATTAATAACAGGATCAATAGAGCAGGGTTATCAGTATTATAAGCAGCAGCAGCTACAACTGGGGAAGTAGCTACAATAACAACAGTTGAATAGTAAAATGTACATAATACGTGCATACATGGGATGTTCTACTATTCTGGATGAGCGTGGGAAACTGTACATATCAATACAATTTCTATTGTCGCCACTTAAAAAGAAACATCATGACAGATTGCTAACCTCACCAAATAGGTCAATTGATTTTTTTTCTCGCAATCCAAAAGATAAAACACAATAGCGTTGAACAGTTTAGTTTTACTGACATCCCGAACTCATTTTGCAATTACGAAATGATAATTGATGTATCGTTGTTAATCGACTAATAAACAACGATTACAAGTTATGATAAATAGCAATTTTACCCAATAGGGCGTTTAAAAGTCACTTGTCACGTCCGCGGCACCAGAAGGAAGTTTAAACGCATGATCTGACAAAGTTTTGAAACTGAAATGGGAACAATATTGTACTATGCCCTGTTTTGTCGGGACATACCTTCTGGTTTGTGAATTGTTTTCAGGTTTAAATTTGTTATTTTTGTTTTCTCACTATTGACAAAAAAAGTAAAACGTGTTTTCTAGTTTCATAATCTTCTTTTCGTGTTATTGATGTTAATATGCTTTTCTGTATAAATGCGAATCATTTTAGATCTGCGATGAATGTAATCAGTATAGACTCTTCCTATTCTCGCGGCGAATGTAAATTTACTTCCCGTATTGACAATTTCTGTACAGATTCTTCTCTTCAGTGATCAAGAGTTGTACGGCGGCGGGCTGGTTTTCTTTATGAGAATTTCTTACAGCAGACACATTAGTTTAATAAAGGGGAATGAGCCGCGTGTTGCGAAAATGGGTATAAGAAAATATGCGGCCAGCGAAGATTCTGACTAGCCTGCGTATTCTTGCAGTCTAGTAAGGATCTACCGTGTCCGCTATAAAATCAGGAAAGATTAAGGTGTCCCTCAAGCGGACATTATGGATTATCTGGAGCTACACTGTTCGGCCCTTTTTCACACGACGTGTCTCATATCTGGAGCGGCACTGTTTGGATATATCCCAAGACCCATTTCGCACGAAGTGGCTCATATATGGATTCTATGGATTCGGTATGTTTTAAGGCCCATTTTCACTCGACGCGTCTCATATCTGCATGGGCAGTTTTGTGAAATGTCCTTATGCGCATATTCGCACGACCCCGATAGAATATCAACGGTATTTCCAGACATATACACATGTTCGATACGTATTTAAACGATGCATGTAAAAAAACTAATGTTTGATTCATGCCACCACCACCACCACCACCGTCACCACCACAACTTTTGTTTGCTCTTATTTTAGAAAATATGATATCGTCGTCTTGCCCCATTAAAGCTAGCTGCAGAAAAAAAAATTGATTCAAATACTATGAACTTAAAAAAAACATGTGTAATAAAAGTCGATACATCCGATGATAGATTAGATTCTCAGTAAATACTGATGGTCATGATTCATTTCAAAATAATGAAGAACCAATGTTTATATTTTCCTTCGACGATCACTGCAATAACCATCAGTTATCCAATAGAAAATGCTGTGTTTTAAAAAACAAAATATGCCTCGAGTTGCAACCAAGTAGTCAATTTGTCAATATGTGAAAATATAAAGATAATCTTTATAAGTGTAAGGCCACAGATCTTGCATTTGATCTAATAATCGTTATTTCCTATCAATTATTGTTAACCAGCATACTTATTTTTGAGGACAAATGTAAAATCTTTTGTAAAAATATTATTTAGAAACGTTGTTCGTGTAACAAGCCCGTGTGACCCTGACTTTTGACCTGTGAACCTTAAAATGAATAGAACAAATCCGATCCTCCAATGTTAACATCTCATCAATACGCATAATCGTCAGTCATAGTGTTTTCAAGACGTCATAGAAACCAAATGGTTGACGGACCGACAAACCGACCGAAAAGTGCATATCAATATATCCCGACTTCTGTGAAAGGGGTTCATTTTCGGTGAAGAATTAGTGCTAGATATAAAGACATTCATTCTTTCCATATTAAACAAGCAAATTCGTTGAATTGATATCCACCGCCAATTTCAAAATTTTGTGACAGACGGAATGACGGACGGACGGACAAGGAAAATTCTATATCCCTCCACCTTTGGCGAAGGATAATAAATTATTGAAGTTAAGAACTTTTACCACAATTCGGTCGTGTATTAATTAGATATTAGTCTACCGTACGCTTTAACTGGTACTGAACAGTGCTCAAGGTACACGTAATCGCTGAAATGATTTTTATAAAGTGCAAATTACTTATGCCTCTTCCGACTTTTAAAGGGTGTAAAACATCCCCATTGTCACAGTCAATTATGTCAATATCCCTTTCCAAGTAATGTCTCCTCAAGTTATCATCCATGGCAAGTTTAACTCGGTTCGTGAGAAAATTTATTACTAATCTAGACTGACAGTCATCTGTGCCAATCATCGGATTTATGGTATATTGTTACTTCTCGGAATATAACATTAAACATGACATGTCGACCTTTACCTGTGAGTTGGTTAACTCTCGACGCGATATGAAATACTGTTGATAAGGGCGAAACAATTATCCAACGAAAAAACGTGTCATTCAATATCCGAGTTTAATTTTCAGAAAAAAAAGCATTTTACTTGTTCAACAATCGAGATAAAGCTATCTGATAACCAGGTGTAACAAAAGCGATTGTTATAAATCGAAAACCGAACACCATAAAACAGACCGATATAAGAGATTACATTAAATAGTTTAAGTACCGTATTCAAACATGTTAAAAGTACACGCGTTGTTTTTATTAATAGAAAAACCAAAGCCAACTTCTACTTGGAAACAAAACACGTGGTTTGAGATGCACTTCATGGAAGCAATTATCAGAAAGAATCACCGGGTCCTGTAACCCAAACCGCACGTGTAAGTTGTTATTTTTGTACACACAAAAACAAAGTCATACATTCACATGCATGCACACATGTGGTTGAAATACTGAAATGTGTGTTTATAATATTTCATCATGTTTGCTCCGGGAGATTTCCATACCGGTTTTGTGGCTTTAATTTGAAAAGAAACCGCGCATTGCGGTGACGTAAAACAACATTTGAGACAAAACACCTAGACAATTGAGACACACCTTACGAACAGTTTTAAGATGCGACTTAATTGTGTAGCTTCAAACAATACTCGGTTATTCTCTCATCATCATTATGATGTTCCTAAAATGAAGTTTAAACCTTTTTATTTTAGCTGTATTGCATCGAAAGCCTAAGGCTTATTGAAGCGCTAAAACGAAGAACAAACAGAAATACACCAAGTCAAAAATACAATTAAACGTTTTCAGAACTACATAAGATATTGTGGCGAAGCTCATTACATTGTTCAAGTAATTTTCTGAAAAACACAACAAACGACGACGACAACACTTATAATACCTCACTATTTCGTGTAATACAGTAATAATTCTGGCATAAATCTTCGAAAGAAATCGTTGCAATTCCATTTAAAGTAGTCGGACGAAATAAGCTGACAAAAACAACGCTGCGAAAAAAAAACAGTAACATTATTGTTTTATGAAGAAACTGTTTTTTCCCATTAGTGTTAACAGATACGATAAAGCGCATTGAACATACTTCATGAGATTCTCTTAATGGCGCCAATTTTCGCCGTCGCAATTGGGCGGNCACAAAAAAAAAGCAATTTTACTTTTCTCGGAACTAACTTGCATACAAGATCAAGAAAGATATGAACTGCGCAACGATGTCAACATAACACCACGGGCGCTGAAAGGTCAATACACGGACACGCTATATAAGTGAACGTTATAGCTGTCCGCGATAGTTAACAGGACGCATGACACCTGTTAACAAAGTGACACGTGACACATATTTACTCATTTAAACAGGTACATGAAATAGGTCTAGTCACACTAAGTAATGCGTAATGCGATTGAATAAACAGCCCCATGCATTCACTTTTGCTAGCTCTATTAATTTCTTATTTAAAATAAATAAATACTTTTGCTCATTGTAATTAACACTATGGTATAAACACCTAGTTGCTCTTGGATTCTAAACAAAATTGTGACATATGTGACGTGTTCTGAGAAAACTGGGCAAAATGCTTGTGCGAAAAGTGTCATCCCAGATTAGCCTATGCAGTCCGCACAGGCTAATCCGGGACGACACTTTCCGCCTAAACTGGATTTTCCCTAAGAAGAGACATCATTTAAACGAAAAAGTCCATAAAAGCGGAAATTGTCGTCCCTGATTAGCCTGTGCTAATGACAATTTACGCACAAGCATTTTGCCCAGTTTTCTCAAAACACGCCACATATGTTAACTAATTACTGTATTAAGCAAATTGATTACCATTCATATTCATTTTCTTGAAAAAGTTTTATAAAGATTGAGTCAAAAGTGTGACTTCAGGTTTTTGGGGTAAAACAAGGTTTTTCTATGATTTGATCTTGACCATAGTTTACATTGAGAAATTGTTCATCTTAAATTAGTATTGAAACTTTGATGTAAAAACAACTGCTGTGGTTTCTAATTATGTCCCATAGATAGTCTGGTATTAACAAATGCCAGTTTGATAAACGATTTTCAATGTATGAGTTCTAATAATGTCATTTTGCTGTATCAATTCATTTCAGCCATTGTCTTTAGAAACGCTGATTGTCTAGTCTAATGCTGATGAACGATTTCAGACGCTGACAACGTGTAAACACGTGAAATCGGTTGGTTGTCTTGTTTGGTTAGGGTTTGGGATATCATTCTTTGATAAAGTACCAAACCAATATATTTGAAGAATACGATTTAATTCAGTCCAACAATGAAATTCAGTTCAATGATTGCAGTCAATTTATCCCCATTCAGTATTCAATCGATCATATTGCTCTATTGCTTGTTGTGCACGGACCACTCACTTTGCTCTTGCATACATTACTCTGCTGTTGTTGCAATTCTATAATCTGTCACATTTAATGTATTGTGTTTATGACTCAGCATTTTCTTATAAATTCCTTCATCAGATAAGTTCTGAGAATAATTTTTGATTGTTTTTTACTAGAACTTGCCATACTTATCTATGTTTAAATTTCACACATGCTATGTTAACAAGATCAGTTTACTTTCCAAACACACACAGTCTTCAAGTCTTCCAAAGGCTCTTCACAGGCCATCTCTAAAATCTTACATCAAACAACTGGAGCCGAGCTGATTGACAGTGTACATGTATAACTCTCTCTTTATTAAACCACATATGAACTAATCAGTGTTCTATGCAACAGATGCCTTGTGGACTTCCATAACATCAGACAGGGCGACTAGTAAGTATGGCAATATACTGTCAAGGACCAGGATCCCACTGGGAGTGGCCCTTAGACCCCTGAAAAACAGAACAATATCACTTAACAATGTGGTCCATTAGACCCCTGACAACAGAACAATATCACTTAACAATGTGGCCCTTAGACCCCTGACAACAGAACAATATTACTTAACAATGTGGCCCATTAGACCACTGACAACAGAACAATATCACTTAACAGTGTGGCCCTTAGACCCTCGAAAACAGAAAAATATCACTTAACAATGTGGCTCTTAGACCCCTGAAAATAGAAAAATATCACTCAACAATGTGGCTCTTAGACCCCTGAAAATAGAACAATATCACTTAACAATGCGGCTCTTAGACCCCTGACAACAGAACAATATTACTTAACAATGTGGCCCATTAGACCCCTGACAACAGAACAATATCACTTAACAGTGTGGCCCTTAGACCCCTGAAAACAGAAAATATCACTTAACAATGTGGCTCTTAGACCCCTGAAAATAGAAAAATATCACTTAACAATGTGGCTCTTAGACCCCTGAAAATAGAAAAATATCACTTAACAATGTGGCTCTTAGACCCCTGAAAATAGAAAAATATCACTTAACAATGTGGCTCTTAGACCCCTGAAAATAGAAAAATATCACTCAACAATGTGGCTCTTAGACCCCTGAAAATAGAACAATATCACTTAACAATGCGGCTCTTAGACCCCTGACAACAGAACAATATTACTTAACAATGTGGCCCATTAGACCCCTGACAACAGAACAATATCACTAAACAATGTGGCTCTTAGACCCCTGAAAACAGAACAATATCACTTAACAATGTGGCCCATTAGACCCCTGACAACAGAACAATATCACTTAACAATGTGGCCCTTAGACCCCTGAAAACAGAACAATATCACTTAACAATGTGGCTCTTAGACCCATGAAAATAGCACAATATCACTTAACAATATCAGTATCAGCATCGTTATGATGGTAATACTCATCGTTGCTGTATTCAGTGAAATCATCAATACCATAGTACACTATCTGCACTACATTACATTATTATGAAAGCCACTCAAGATGTAGGCCAGTGTTATGTTGGATACATTTGTCCAGCTTTTAATACAAGATCATACAACATGACTAAACATGGTCAGTGATAAAGTATCATTTGTATCATTAAGTACTTTTACATTTTCCAAACCCATAGATTTACTATCAAGTTCAACACAGTTAACTCATACAATAGAGAAACAACATCAACAATCTTTCAAGCACAACTGTTTGACAATAACAAAACACTTAAGACCTTTGCAAATACCAAAGCATTCATGCCATGTGACATTTTGCATTTAAGTGCTCTTTCACTCAAAATGTACATGTACTACAGATAAATTTAAGATAAGTAAGTAAGTCAAGAGTAAAATTATCCACTTACTGTTGGTCAATCACCAGATAGCCAATGTCCAGTATGTTGGTCAATCTTGTGTTTGATTGAAACAGGGTCACAAAGTCAACAGGTGGACTCAATAACAACCAGTCCTAAAAGATAAAGACTGATTTATTTGACCTTCAAACAAGAAGTTCAATTTCAAACCATATCAAATTAATCACTTGAACTATATGGCATGCCCGTTTTATTCAGGATATATGTGTTCAAGAATAAAGTTCAGTTTCCGATTAATCTTGGGAAGCTATTCAAACATGCATTTCCATTATTTTGATATTTATTGCACATGTTTTTAAACTACTTTAAGCATGTCTTTAAGGCAGCAAAAAAAAAATCCAACAATTTTTTATTTTTTTACTAGCAATTTACTTTTAAACCCTTTAATTTGATCTATACATTTTAAAGCGAACAAGACAAATTAAATTAAATTTCAGATGTTGGTAGTCATAGCAACAGTTATTTTAAATACTGATTCATGAAGCCTACCTTGTGTGTGATACCCTCTCTGGTTCTTAGACCCTGGCACAGGAACTCCTCAAGTCTGAAAACAGGGCCATTTGTTGTGTATTTTGTAATACATAATTATGATATCTTGTACCTAAAGCTTTGTCTAAAGTGACAAACGTGTCATGTTCTGAGAAAACTGGGAATAATGCTTGTGCGAAAATTGTCATCCCAGATTAGCCTGTGCAGTCCGCACAGGCTAATCAGGGACAACAATTTCCGCGTTTATGGAATTTTTCGTTTACATGATGTCTCTTCTTAGCGAAAATCCAGTTTAAGCAGAAAGTGTCGTCCCAGATAAGCATTTGCGGACTGCACAGGCTAATCTGGGATGACACTTTACGCACATGCATTATGCCCCGTTTTCTCAGAACACGACACAAATACCACCGTACTGCTTTCAGGGCTTGAATTTAATGCTCACTTCCTTGCAACATGCAAGTAAAAACTTAGCTTTGCAAGTAACTAAAACAATTTCCGATATTTCGTAACCTCTTATTTACAAAATTATCACACCTGTTTTAAGAGAAATTAATCACAGTGGACACAAGTGCATCTAGTGTATTTGTTATGTACGTTTTTGGTATCCCAATTTCTACTTATAACTGATAAAACAAGAGATGTGTTTGTAAGAAACACAATGCCCCCTATTGCGCTGCTTTGAAATAAAATTTCTTTTTATCATTTGGCAGGTTTAGAAATTATCTCCCTTTAAAACTTATTACCTCCCTTAGATTGTGTGTTTTGACCTTTGACCTTGAAGGATGACCTTGACCTTTCACCACTCAAAATGTGCAGCTCCATAAGATGTCATTAATAATGCAAAGGTTATGACAAAACTTTAACCTAGGTTAATGTTTTGGGACAGAAAGACAGACACACAATGACAGACAGACAGGCCAAAAACAATATACCCCCTCTTCTTCGAAGAAGGGGGCATAAAAATTCATTTCCCTTCGAATTGTAACTTATTTGCTGTTAAATGCACATGTATTGAAAACACCTCATGGTTATGACATATGTCAGGTTTTAATTCAATCATGTGAGAAATATAAAAGTAGCATCCATGTATATGGCTAAGTTAAAGGGCACATAACTTGGAATAAAATGTTTAATGTACTTCTCCAAACGTCCGAACATACTAGTAGTTCAAGTTTTAAATAAATTTCTTAAGAAATGTGGAAGTAGTTTGCTCCACAATTTTTTTTCAGACAGACTGACCAACCAAACCAACTAACAGAGTGACTTACAAAATGATAAAATTATTGTAAATGATATCTAAAATTAGCGTTAATGTCAAGTTTTATTCTATAAACCTCTTATTCTTATTATATTCGTCCTTGGAAAGAATTCAAATGGCACCTTGTGGAAATGCTATAAAGTGTGGCTTCATTGTTTCTGACCTTTGAAAGCGTTATTGGAACTGTTTATATCAGGTTTCTAGAAACAAGGCGAACATTATAAGCAATATAAATGGTCATAAAAGTTGCGCAAAATCCAAGTGGGAGAACTTGTAACAGCTAAACCCGGAAGACATTATTTCTCAGAAGGGCAGTAGTTCGAACACAATTTCCAGACATGACAATACATTTCTTTTGCATGGCTAAGGTACACTCAATATATATAACAATCAAAGGGAAACAATTCATTTTTCTTTAATCATATTCTTTGATTAATTACTTATTTTGATTGAAGTAAATAAAATAAAACAATATTGAATATTATTTAAATGAAACAAAAGTCTGCACAAATTGTAGTTCAGTAAATAAAACATATTATTAGGCTGCATTCAAGATTACGACTGTGTTTTTCGGTAGTTTATTTACTGAACTACAATTTTTGCAGACTTTTTTTTTCATTTAAATAATATTCAATATTATTTTATTTCTACATTCTTATAAATAATATATCTGTTGGTTCAAGTTAGGAAAAAATGCCTTTGACTTTCAGTTTTAATAAAGAAGTAATTTTTGTTAACCCAATAAAAAGCTTGGTATCATTCTAATCACTCAAGCAAACTGCCCTGTGGGTTAATTACTATTTGTCATAAAGGAAAAGAATTGTTTATTTCCCAATAAATATATCATATATCTTTTTCCAAACAATTTAAGGTCATAAAAGCATAAGGGAAATAAGACTTGTTGTCAAGGATCTAAGTAACTCTAAAATCAACTTGGATAGCTGTTCTTTTTAATCTGTGTAATCTACTATTGTCCTCTAGGTAACAATTCTGTATCTTCTATGACTCTTTCATTTCATGACCAGCAAGGAAATAACAGCTTGCCATTATCGCTCTAGGCCAAACCTGTCTTTAGTGCTGAGCTGAGTGACCTTCCGGGTGGCGTGCCCATGTTTCTCCACCTCAAACATCCAGTTATTGGGCTCCAGGGTCTGTATCCGGGCCTCACGAACACCCGGGTCTGTCACCCGAGAGAAACGCCCATGGGCTCCTGGAAATACAAATGAGCCTTGCTATGTAAAAAGGGGGTCTGATGCATGTGCGAAAAGTGTCGTCCCTGATTAGTCTGTGCAGTCTGCACAGGCTAATCAGGGAAGACACTTTCCGCTTTTATTTATTTTTAGTTTGAAGGAAGACTCTTATTGTTGAAAATTCTGTTCAGGCGGAAAGTGTCGTCCCTAAATAGCCTGTGCGGACTGCACAGGCTAATCTGGTACGACACTTTACACACATGCATTAAACCACTTTTTCACAGAGCGAGGCTCAAATCTAACATGATGCCCACTGTTCTTCCTTCAACAAGGAACAAAAAAGTATTGAAGTCAGGATATATTAAAATGTCAGCCTCATCATGGTATATCACCGGTACATTCCAAAGTCATGGCATATCAAAATTGTACAGGGATGGGAACATATCATTTTACAACAGAAAAAAGGGCGGTATAACAAGAGATGTTTGCAAAACAAGTATACCCCATGGCTTGCAGCAAAGTCGTCCATGTGACCTTGACCTTAGATCTATTGATTTGAAAATCATTAGGGGGTCATTCTTCATCAAGCATTATAAGTTATGTTATCCTAAGAATTCTCAACATATTGTGTGGAAACCAATTGAATGATACAAGCCTGTGTAACCTTGATGATTAGCCTCATGACCTCAATTTTCATAGGTGTCATACATTCTACCCAATTTACCACTACACCACTTTGCATGATTGTTGGTCAAAGGGTGTTCAAGTTATTGTTTGAAAACAAATTTCCTCTTACAATCCCTTAAGAGCTCTTTGACCTCAATGTTAATAATCTTCATCATTTCCTCCAAAGTAATCAGTACACCAATTAAGATGATCAGTGGTCAAAATATTCTCTAGATATCACGAAGAAACTAATTTCTTGGTAAAAACGCATATAACCTTGTTCTTTGACATCAAGGCCTATAAACCAAAACAAATCTGTTTTTTCCCCATGTATTCACTATACCAAATTGCATGAGGTCAAACCATTCTAAAAAAAGTGCCAAAACTAGATTTTCCTGTTTAAAGACCCAGTTACCTTGACCTTTGACAAGGCAACATCAAATTTAATAGGTGTCCTAATTTTCTAGAAAGTAACAACTATACCAATTTTCATGATCTTAGGTCAAAGCATTCTCAAGATATCTCGTGGATTCACATTTACTGTGACAAGCCCCTTTGACATTGACCTGTTGACCTCAATATTGATAGGCATCTCATCATAATAATGTAGATGGTTGTAGCTAAAAGGATTCGCTAGATATTTTGTGGAATCAAATCTCTAATGACTGACAGACAAATGCAAGGCAATGTACATCCACTTCTCCCAAGGGGGTAAAATAATAAGGAATGCAGCTCAAGTGAAGATAACATGTATACCTGGTCCAATGCCAATGTATTGTTTACACTTCCAGTAGGCTTGGTTATGTTGACTCTCGAAACCCTGTGCAATAAAACAACTTAGGCATGAACATTATAGAAGCTGCATTGTGGGAAAATGGGTCTTATGCCATTTGCAGCATGGGTAATCTTTACGCACAAGCATTATGCCCAGTTTTCTCAGAACGCGACACATATAGAATTGTGTCACAGCTATTTTTGTCAATTATTATGCTCTTACACTATTCTTCAAATGCACTTAACTATTTTTTCTATTTGTAAAATAAGGTTATACAAAGCTTTACAGGATGTATTCACAAATTTGGGCATATTTGTAAGTCTGACAGTAATTTAATATCATTACATGAAATACTTAATCATGCAAACTCTAATGTTCAAGTATAACTAGGCATGTGTCACAGACATTGATTCCCCCACAACACAGTTTGATACAGACAAACCCACTATATATTCTATATTGGAAAAACAGACAAAGAGACCGAATTCTGCATCAACTAGTTGCAGCCAAAATTCCTTCCTTAACCCTTTGCATGCTGGGTAATTTGTCGTCTGCTAAAATGTCGTCTGCTGAATTTCTAAAATTAGCATTTTCTTTGATTTTTTTCAAAGAATACTATCAGAATAGCAAACAGTTTGGATCCTGATGAGACGCCACGTTCTGTGGCGTCTCATCTGGATCCAAACTGTTTGCAAAAACCTTCAAAATCCGGTTCCAGCGCTCAAAGGGTTAATGACCTTGCTTACAAGGTAGTTCAACTTTCAAAGTTTGAGCGAGATCCAACATGTATTCAAAGAAGAATAAAAAACACAAGTTTTGCAACCTACGTTTGAAGGTATGTTCAGATGTACTTAGGTATGCATGGACGTATGGACAGACGACAAGTGCAATGCATAATGTCTCCTTTTTCGTGGGAACATGAAAACAAAACATAAGTTAAAAAGTTGAACCCAAATGGATTTATCTCAAAAACATTCAAAACATTCTTAATTATTTATCCTTTCAAGTAATAAATGTTTGATAACGGTATCATTCTAACTGACCATTACTCCTAAACTAAATCGTAGTACAAATGTATAACACCATAAGACTACCGGTATGTCTTTATTATTATTTGGCTCCTCATATCCCCATTCTTTTAATTTGGAAAACTGTTAAATGGTCAATCTGTAAACAGGTCCCATAAGAAAAAAGGCAAAAAGCACATTTACCTTTCGGGCAAAGTTGGACACTTCATATCTGTGTAAACCATGAGATTCAAGTACCTTAAAATGTAAAAAAAAACAACAAATATATGCATTAAAATCATATTTTTTTCCCTTAAAACAGAAATAGAGATAAAACTGTAGCACTTAGTAATCAATAATATAACGTAAAAATCTGACATGCAAAATGCTGGAGAAAAGCGTTGAAGCTTTTATATATAATTTTAAACAAACAACAGTTACCATGTAAAAAAAATATGTAAATAAACTGACACAAAAACTGAAAGAAAAGTAAAAGTTAAACAATCATGAAATCTTGCCATGTTCGCTGTAGCACTTGCAAATAATTATTCTGTAAAAGTTTTATGAAAATTGCATGCAATTAAAGAGTCAGATACAGAAGAGTGTGAAGAACGGACACATGCACAAACGGAGTAATGCCCATTATTCTACATCAGTGGAGACCAATAAATTGTGCAGCCAGTCCAGGTCAACAACTAGGACGTCATCCATAAAGGAAGAATTCTCAACAGAATGAGCTAAATGGGCCACTACACAAACTCTCCTCTTTTAAAAACATTTTATGGCTTGGCATGATCTCAATAATTTTTCAAGTAAACATGAAACTTTCATGAATAACAAACTAGAATAAAAAACTAAAAAAACTGACATGAGACCCATTTAAAAAAATAAATATTCGCAATGTGTTCACTCTCTGAATTCAGTGCAAGAACGTTAATCCTTTTGCAGTTTTTTTTTATTTTTTATAATTAAGCTGATTTTTTCTGTTAAGTATAATTTTGCTGATGTAGTGTATAATTTTGCTTATGTGTATAATTTCGCTGCTGCATTTGACTACCTCCACAGCTGCTAGATACATGTCCGCCAATGTATCACCATCAGGAGTGGAGATCGTACCCTGCTCCACAAGTTTGTGAAGCCTGGTTCCTCGTTCTAGGGTCAGCTGATACAGGGACACGTGATTATCACACAGATCTGCAATCTGGAGGGAAAACAACAACACATTGACATCAATTACCATTCCATAACAAATGCCCAAAAAATGTTGACAGCAAAAAGTTGTCGTCCTGGTACTCGAAACTCCATTAAACATTTTTATTATTACTAATATTAATGACTAAAATTGAAAAAAAAAATAAACAAGCAAATTCATAGAATTGATATCCCCCGCAACGTATATTTTGTTTAAGGATGAGTGCAAAT
>VMBQ01007601.1:26300-44786 GCA_007657795.1 Dreissena rostriformis | reverse complement strand
CCGCTTTGATTGGTAGGAAACTTATAAGTTATAATTAAGCCTAATTAGATGTGTTCAATTCTTACCTGAGAGTCGATGACGACTTTGGACAAGATTTCATACCCGTTTTGTATGGACGAATCAGCGTTTGGTCGGTAGATGACCAAAGAGAGCTGAAGACCAAAAAGAGGCACGAGGATGAAGGTCGCCTTCATGGCACGCCTGGAAATCCAACGAATAACATGGACACACATATGGACCAAAGGACAAAAATCAGTCGTTTTCATCTAATATTCATCTAATTTGATAGTTTCTCAAAGCTGTGTGTTGTATTGTATTTATTCATAACGATAGGTAATGGTTGTGTTGACTTCATTGACATTGAATCAATTTGTAATTTCAGATAATTATGCTAATACGTGCATTTCTGGCATAGAACATGCAAAGATTAAATCTGCGGTCAACGCATTTAGGCGGCCAATGCAAAGCATTGAGAGCTAAAACGTACTGTAATAATTGACAATAGATCACACGCATACACCGTTTGAACAAAGTTTACTCATGTTGTTTGCGTCAAGTTAAATACTGTGTATAATCATGTATATTTGACCCTATGCCTGCACACATTTATGACTATAAATATCATTCCAAGATATACTTCATGAATTACAACCTGTAAACGGTTAGTATGTATACTCTCAGGATAACTATGTTTAGGTCCCGCTAAAATCGAATAAAATAGACACAATAGCTTCCCGCTTAAATACTGCTATCGTGCCATTTATTTAGTGGAACACTCGCACGGGGTGGGAAATATAATTACATAATAGCGTGTAGTGTATGACAATACAGTGCACACGCGTCCATGGTATGACTGCAAGCTATAGCACCACTTACCTATAGTTGCTAGGTTCATTGGCATGATGATGCAGCTGGGTCAACATAATACGCAGGATTCCCACCAAGAAGATCAGGTTAGCCTAAATTATACATTGTGGTTGTACATTGTGCGTTAAACAGTTAATATTTAAATATATATATTTTTTCACCCGGCCATGATCAGATATATATATACGTGATGTAATAACTCATTTGCAACCTTTGCGTATAATTGATGTTTTTAAAGAGGCTTCGTGTTGTATGGACCGCAAATAACAATTACCTGAATTACTGTCTCGAACCTCACTTTTGCATCTAGTTTTATGACTTTGTCACGATGTAGCTTGTAGTTTTCATATAATACAAATGTACAAAGAAAGTGAAAAACAACACGTACATAACTGCTTCATGGAACTGAATATATTTCCTGTTAAAAAAAACAATGTGATAGAAGCATTTATTTGCATTTCAGATTGTCCTAAAATGTATTTGATTTTAACACTAAATTAAGCAGACGGAATAAAACGCGTATATTCGTTTTTCTACACACATCAACAGTAACCTGGTTATACTTACCAGAATACTAGCAAGATTTGGTATATAGACAATCCATTCAAGGGGACCCGCATGTTTAACCCAGCATCTGAACAAGAAACACAGTTCTAATTAATTTAAATATAATTAGATTTGTCACATACCCTTATATATACGAGTCTATATATTCATATTATTAAATAAAAAGACGTTAACTGAAATAAATTGCCTCCCGCAACCATTTTCATGCATCATGTCCAACGGTTTAGGACGGATGTTATACATCAATCATGTTGACAATTCTTTTCAAGTACACTGTTAAAAAAACTTGACTCATACGTCATGTATATATGTTTTCACTGTGGATGTACAAATACGTGTTTAAAGTACGTTCAAAAACACAATCACTAATGCACGATTGAAAGTTTACTTACGTATCGTTGGCGAATTTCCATCTTAACACCGAATACACTAGTAATGGAGCTATAGGACCGACTAAAAAGAAATTATTGTCGATATTTGTCGGCATTCCACTGCTTTCTTGGAAACAACTGATGGTGTTGCAAGCGGATTCGCGCAATTTGTCGTGTAGAATGACATGGCATATTTGACCTAACGTTTTATATGTCTATCTGTTTGACAAATTTGAAAACGTGCAAAACCTACAAATATTTGAATTTTCTAAATAAATTAATAAAATAGATTTACTAGGACTTGTATAGCTCACCGATGCAAAAACATCACTGTGTATTTAAAAATGTGTAATTATTTCATAGCTCCTTATTTCAGAGTAATTGCTTGTATGCAGTATGCATTATACATTTCAAATGCAGAAAAGCATTGAAACATTCGCGCAATTGAAGAGTTATACAAATTATCTACGATAATCTTGAACATACTCTAAAAATGTCAACTTAAACAAGATAATAGAAAATCACCAAGAAACTATAGAAACCCAATAAGGCTCTTAATTTTATAAATTGTATTAGTCAGTACACTTGACTAATTATCTGGTCTGACACTACTTGTATCTAATACGAACGACATACCCCATCCAATAAAGAAGTACATAGTGATGCGCTTCGGTATTTGGAAGGCTTGCACGAGACGTCGAAACAGATAGAAACCCTAGCAAAACATCCAGAAGAAGTTTGCGCTCGTTGCGTAACGCAGCAGGATGTTTATCACTTTACAGGCTTCCTGGAAATAAATGCAATTTGTTACCCTTGTTAATACCATCGATTTTTTTGTTTTTGAGACAATAACTAACGCCTGGGTTTATATGCTTTCAAATTAATTGAAGGTTAAGAAACACTTCATATATTCGGATAAAAACGCAGATTCCAGATAAGAGAAGCATGTAACGTTGTTGCTTATTTAACCAAGAAGAACATGTGAAAGCGGGTTTTAAATTGTATACAACGTATCAGGTTAAGATTTGACAGCAAATGTGAGTAAACATTTTATAATGTCATTTTTTGACGAGAATTTGTATGAATATCCGTTTTCAAAAAACAATGTCAAGCATCAAAAAATAAGGTGTGTTTTTTTTTAATTTATACTAGATCGTAAGATAAAATGTTGATAGTATCGATTTTTCTACTTCAAATGAAAAATACATCAGAAAGTGCGTCGGAGAATGTCAGACAAAAGTATGTGTTCTGCTATATAATTTGCTTGATTGGAGGATGAACATAAAATGCGTTAAAAAGTGTATATGATTGAAAGACGACTTCCGATAATGCGCTTAGTCTCTAATTCTGCTTGCGGTGTGTTAAGGGCTGATATTATCGAAGCTGTTGGCAGTATTGGAAGTCAATAAAACAACTGAATACATGCGTTTTGTCCGAAAACTCAAATGATTTAACATGTAATGCTAAACATTTTTAATACGACATTAAAGTGAACATTGCATGTTTATGTAATCTTTAACGCAGTTCTGTTACAGAAAACGCCCTGGAACTGTTAAAACACTATCAGTGTTCAAAACTTGTCAAAGCAGTGTATATCTGTTTTCTTTGTTTGATTGGTTAAATAATATTTTGGGAATGCTGCCCATTAAGGCTTATTGAAGTCACTGATGTCCGTTTTTCATAAACAAAACAGCAATAGCATTCTCAACAATCTGGTTGTCATAAGCTAAAACATTTGACTAAAAAGACGTAACACATTGTGAAATCGGCTGAGAACCACCTGCAAATATGGGCAGATCGAATCATACTGAACTTCACGGGATGAACTTTGAATACCTTTGCTTAGAAAGTCTTATATTAATATTCCAGTGGAATTGGTATTATGATGGTAGGACTATGCGGTAACTGCATGTTAAAAAATAGGAGAAATCTATATATCGTATCCAATATAACAATTGATGAAATTCCAGAAAGTCTTGCTAAAGAGAATTTCTTGTTCTTATCTACTACGTTCATAACAGAACTCAAACTATAGACATAAATATGATTCAAATTGGGAACACCGCCTGAGATCAATGCCACAAACGTGTGATTTCAAGTTGTGTGCATTACACTGATTTCCTTTACCTCGTGTTTGACCATAAATGAGTCTTTCCACGGATGTTCCATGCGGTCGTTGTACACGAGGAGTTCCCACACCAGACTGAGTACTGACGTCACCAGAAAGGAGGAGAACACACACACGTGCAGTTTGATGCGCTGCTGCCTTTGTAGCTGTCTACAGATATTATCAATATTATATCAATACTATATAAAGTATATCAATAACGATAATATCAATAATATATCAATATTAAAAGGTATCGAGACAATGAAGCAAAGCCTCATCAATCCATTTTTAGGTGTATTTCATCGCTTTTTGACATGTCCTTCGACGTCTTCACGACTGCATGTATGGTTGGACCATGATCAATGAAGCAGTGGTCGATACATTTTTTATGTAAACTAGCGCTATCAAACAAGGTGATAGATACAACCACGTATCGCTATGACACAGTAAACTAGCGCTATCAAACAAGGTGATAGATACAACCACGTATCGCTATGGCACAGCTCATGGACAATTAAACTAAAATTGAATTTTGTCTCCAAGTAAAACGATTATTTAAAACATATCCATCGGTTTCTAGCTTGTAACTAATTGACCCATATAGATTAACTAGGGTGTTGTACAGTTTGGACTGGCGAAACAAGTCTTTAAAATAAACTATAAAAAAAAACTGTGTAAAGTTGTCCAAGTGATTAACGCTTTATTATTGTTTTGTTTTAAACGATTATTTATAATAACATTTTTGCTAGTTCACCTATGATTATGATTTCTTAATCTTAGAATATACAACAGCGGTATAACAACATAAACTAGCGGTATAACAACATAAACTAGGTAAGTTAAAAAAGGACATCGCATCATTGCATGCCTGTCTATATATGCACATTCCAAAGAAGTTAAATACATGTCTAATTAAAATGTTAGTACAACGAATATTTAAGGCAAATTTCTTTCCAATTTTTGAGAGTCTAGTCTCTAACTTATAATCGACAATATTAAAAACACATAAATAACTGTATTTATCTGTGAACGGGTCTGACTATAATTGACCAAAATGTGTAAGCAACCACACTTTTAAACTGACGTTTGAAATTCAGTTCACTGCAATTTATCACATTGACACAAAATACAACTGTTTCTGTACATGAAGCGTTTTCATTATGGTATTCGCCGTTTAATACGGGTATTAGAGTTATATAATACCACAAACTACGCCCCGTGTTTTTCGGACCACAGTACATAAATTTAACAAATGCTACACAATTCATGATTTAAAACTTACCGGATTTCACTCAAAAACTGTCTGGCATATGATATTATTGCAATGCTTTTAACATGTAAAATGGAGGTTTAACAGGTATAACTTAACTTTATTTACAAAGGGACATAACTCCATAACTACTGCAACTTCTTTTATTTGCACTAGAGCAAAAATCTCTTTCTATTCCTGTTTTCAATTTTAAGTCAAACTTCCGGCGAAGGTATGATAAAGGCCAAGTAATGAAAGACCAAAGGGAATAGCTTCTAAGCAATACTCCGTGTACATAATTATCGGGCGATGTTGACGTCGCAACTGTCCGTACTCAAGTGACAACATAAATGCATTAACGGCTCTAATATAATCGCATTGTTCTAGAGGGCACTTTGTTTAATTCGATATAAAGCTTTTGCATCAAAGCTTCTGATATTATCAAAGTATGTTATATTGGTATTTAATTTTTCTATGTCAATTACCGACACGCTATAAATTATGTTGTCATCTGTTTGGACATTTTTTGTGCATGCATGGCTAGATAGAAAAGTGCATTTATGAATGCATTCCTTTTTGTGGAAACATCAATATATATCTCAATAATTTTCACAAGGGTATGTTATTGCTACAGACAGGAATCACAAAACGTAAAGTTATAGTTGGAAACAAAATCCTCGGGACTATGTATTATATAGCGGAAAATCAGACAAACGGCAATAATTCCTTTTACTTTAGTCTGTATTATGTACGCTCAAAAGCATTTTGCATGGACATAAATGTAACTTTTACTACCAATACCTGCTAATATATTGGCTTATTTGTAATGCTTAAAATGATTGTCGTAATGATTTTGTTAATGATTACATATATGATACTAAAATATCAATATTTCATCAAACTTGTATTCCCCTTACAGCTATAAGAAATTAACACTTAATTTCCTTTAAGAGTTTTCTGACTTTCTATTCTGAAAATTAATCATTTTGTTGTCTTGTCTTAAAACCACTTAAGACACACATTTCTTAAAGATGGCACAAATTAAACAAATACATTAACTGTAAAAATTTGGAAAAATATGTCCCAATTATATTGAGATTATTTCAATGTTTGTCACATTCAAACCTGTTGCACCGCAACATTTTTGGGAGATCATTTGCAAACATTTTTGTATTTACCGATCGAGAAGTGAAATAGTAACACAATTAACATCTCTGTGAAAATCCCCCCTCTGAGCACATTGTATTGAATAAAAAACATGCGAATATATCTT
This sequence comes from Dreissena rostriformis, assembly GCA_007657795.1. Classification (NCBI taxonomy): domain Eukaryota; kingdom Metazoa; phylum Mollusca; class Bivalvia; order Myida; family Dreissenidae; genus Dreissena; species Dreissena rostriformis. The sequence continues at coordinate 38,349 of VMBQ01007601.1, read as the reverse complement.
ACCTGAATACCAGAAATACAATAGTGGATGGCAGCAGTAAAATCAAAATAAAAGCAATGGCAGCAACGCTTGCATAAACCACGCCTTTCACGTCCTACACGAAGTTAAATATTAAAGAAGCGCAAAACTTATTTGCACAAAAATCATTTTCAACTGAATATTCACTTTAAATTAGTTTTTGAGTAATATATTCGATAAGAAAAAATAACGTTAAACTGTATCAAACTGTATCACTTTAGTTTTATAAATGTCAGGTTTTACAGAACTGAACAAAATTTGTTCCCCGATTCAGTGGATATTAATTTACGACGTCTAAATTGTGTCATCTTTTTCTATCCTTTTCATCCTAACACATTGACGCTTTCAGCCCTCAGAGTATCCTTATATATCACACAATTCTACAACGTAATATCACTTTGTTTAATACAATGTTCATATGAAAAAATAAGGACTTTTCCAGTTCAGTTGAATAGCTCGTGGCGTGTATCGCATGAACAACATATACAAGTTCATCTGGATGACGAAAAGTATCCTCACGAACTTTTATGAAGGTTGTGCCACATTTATATGTATATGCATGTTAAACATCAGGAAATGTGTCTATATTTAAGCCGTTAACTTCATACTTTTACCTTGATATTGACGCACTTGCTATAGTCAGTCCATTCTTGTTTAGAGCTGGGATGCAGTTGCCATATGCCGTTATCCGTGCATTTCTTGTCGGCATGACCTGTGTGTGAGATTCCTTCACATGAACATAAAGTTAACATACAAGTATCAGCTCATATGATAGTCCGCCAGCAAAATCGATTTATAAATAATTAATCTATTTAAAAAAAAATCAAATTGAATCTACGTGGCATCAATATTCTACAGTACGTTCATTCTTAGGTCTTTCTAATTGCGTTTAAAATTTGTATTATACATTTAATATTTGTATATAAAACTTGTATGTGGTGTCAAAAGATCCTATATACATTTCTTACACCAAACCGATGAAATAACGCACTTCTTCCGCATTTGTGAAGTCCTTTAAAGTAGTATTGACTAAATTCGTTCATCCGTTGTCAGCGATTTGATCGTACAATTTGAATTTTAAGTGTTACTTTGTCAACTAATATTATTTTAAAAATAACATTTGAATGTATGCGATACAACTTAAATGAAATAGAAAATCATTAAACAAAAACACATACGTTAAATGACTATTAACATCAAAAGTCTGTATTGCTTCACTGAATACTTATAAGTCAACAATATGAAAGCCAAAGTATAACAGGGAATTTCGATTTTTAATTTATCAAGACAAGACTCCTTTTTTGCAATTGGGAATATGAGCCAATAAAGCTATAAAATAAAAAAAAGCAATGGCAAAAGAGTGATATAAAGATAACTACGTCACGTCACGTGGTATTTGCTTACTGTCCTTGTCTTTCTACCAAGAAACGACTTATATTGGTTGATCTTGCAAAGGATTCGTTCATTATTCTGGATACAAACTACCGTTTAATATCTAAAATAAATATGTCTAGTATACGTGGCGCCTAACCAGTTCGAACAAAATATCAAAAGTTCTAATATCATTCTTAACTATTGGCCGATTGTGCGATTTTAAACAATGATATCGGTCAGAGCTAGACTAAATATGTTGATTTGATCATAATCCCCCATATTTATCTGCATGTGTATTACACATCAAACGATTGGTAACATTCACTTGCATTGAAGCAGGATAGTTTTATAACACACTTTAACGGTGAGTGTTGCATTACATTTAGTATATATGACATGTTTATGTTGAAGATGGAATTTATGTCAAACAAACAAACCAGAAATTATGACCAAAGGGTATTTCATTTTGTAAATAAACGCAAGTGTTTTACTGTGTTTCTGTCAATGCAATATGATACAGAATATTGCATTTGAACAAACAAATCAAACACGCATGGCGCAAAATGAGCAGCGTCTTGCGACAATGAGTCTTATTTCATAGTCGTAGTCGTTAATGTTATCGTATACGCACTAGACATTCTTTTAAGGAAAGTCAACTAAAGCTCTCAAACACTTAACGAACAAGCCATACAAGCTTTTAATTCACGTATTTTGTTGATTATGAGGGTAATCCTAGATATTTGAAGCAAATACTATTGTTTTACGTAAACGTGTTTAAAGTATTCCACGAGAAGCGCGATCTGGGGAATTACTTTGTTTTTAACGACACACAAGATACACAACTCATTTAATTTTTGGAAGTGTTTTTAAGAACAACCAAGCAACACATTCTTGGAAATGTTAACAAATCTTTGCAAATTGGCAAGGTCTTCACTGAATATAACTGCTAGATAAAATCATTACCATGCTAAGAAGACCGAATACAATTTTGTGACACTTTAACATTGAATGATGAACCAGTGTTATATATACGGGTTGAATCTATGGTTGATTAATAAGTGTTACATATACGGTCTGACCTTTTGAAAATAACTTGTGTTTAGCGGTTTAAAATACAATCGAGACAACTGGAAATGGCAATAATGACTTTAACTTGATAATAACTTTGATTGCGTTACTTTATTTAGACAAATTACTCCTGATCAATATATTCAACAATAATTTTGATGGTTCTACTTAATTTAGACAAAGTATGCAGTATCAATATATATTCAGCCTGTGTCCGATGATGGGAATTTACTGAGTATGTTTTTATTTTTATAGAAAATTAAAATCCTTTTTTTAAACTTGAAACATACGTAGGCATTATTAACAATGATGCAAACATAATTTATGTGTACATATTGAGATTATCATTGCATTAACTCTTCAAATTGAAACTTTGAGGTATTATTAAAAAGATGTAATCAACGCTCTAAACAATAAACGATATATAATAATCCAAAAGTGTGTTTTAATCCTTTCATCTTAAAAGAAGTATTTAGGTAACTGATGATTTTCATTTCCTTTGATTTGTTAAGACGTCAGCACGCAATTAATTAGGCGCTTCTTCCTTACATTGATATCCTTGACGACTCAGTACATTCATCAACAAACTGACTATTTTCTTACATATATCTAACTTGGTATTCATTTCATGTATATGGACTTTTTCTGTGTGTTGTATGTTTCCATGATTTGCATAAATGTATCTGGTTATTTTTTTTTTAAATTTTTAAGCTATAATATGCGTGAGCAGAAAAGCCTTGATGAAGTGTACAATGATTTGCATTAATGACAAGTATCTTCATTGATGCAACATTTGAGCTTACTTATTTTATGAATGCCAAAAGTTAACCAAAACCATTGAACAGTATAAAACTTCGTTAACATATGTTGGCAATAATAGTTTACGATCAGCGTTCAATCATTTGAACTAATTTATTTAATCTTAAAATATAAGGTATATATCGTTAATATATGGCTTTCACTTTGGGGAGTGTGAAGATTATAAAAAAATAAGTTTTATAAATGAGGCTTATTAAATTTGTGTTACGTTAGTTTAGTTGTGTTGTGTTCATTAGGAGAAACTGTCTAGTATACTGTTCTAGTATGTTTTTTTTCAACGCATGAACATGTTGAAATCGTGTGAGTTGGCAGCGAAGCTTGCTACATGAAAACATCTAGAACTGTTCTAAAGAAACAATGGCTTTGATCTAAAGAAAACGTGTCCTTTTTCTAAGGAAACAATTTGTTTGTTCTAAAGAAACAATGGCTTTGATCTAAAGAAAACTTTTCTTTTTTCTAAGGAAACATTTTTTTTTTTTTTTTTTTAGTCTCTTTATTCAAAAGACATGTTAANAATAACAAAAAAAAAATATATGTCATACTTTTGATTTTTCGTTTGACCGAAAGGCTAAACTGAAATAATGATAATGGCAAACAATCAAAACAATTGTGAAAAATAAATCGTGAGAATTTGAATTCGTAGTTATTCCGTTTACCTACAAACCATCAACATGTATGAACCATCGATGTAAACTTATTATAAAGAATCTGATTAACTACAACAGTCTCGTCTTATTTTAATTATGTTTTGAGACATGATGCTTCTGTGGAATTACACATAAATTATACATGAACAGAAAACAAAGATGCATGAAAGTCTCAGAATAAATTTGTTTCATATCATTTTGTACATGCCGAGTATTCAAAAATGGTATTGAAAATAGCGACAAAGAAAACTTTTATTTCCATTGAAAGATAGCATTGCCATAATTTATAAATAATATATGTGTTATTGTTGGTTTCCAATATCGGCAATTATAAAAAGTATTGTTACAGACTTAGTCGTTTGTATGTTTGGACTAATACGTTCAGTACCTAATAGGAAGCAATATAGTATTTTATCCGCTGCAAAACCAATCGTAATTGAAAAGCTACAGGAAGACGTGCATTTGTCTATTCCATGCCCTGCACAGCTACAGAAAAAATATAGTTTGTCTATTCCATGCCACAGCTACAGAAAGAAGTACATGTGTCTATTCCATGCCATTTTTTTTTATTTTGATCAGAAAGTCAAAGCTTATTCACAAATACATATCTACGGAAACACATTAGTATTATGCATGTAGTTATAAATAAAAAAATCTGTATTATTTTCTCACTTTAATCCCATGACAATGCAAACCGTGTTCTCACGCACATGCTTAACATGTAAATGTTTGCAATGACATTATTAATATACCAGCAATTATATGTCAAGGATAATTATGTATCGAATAGTGGATAAACAAATGAACAATCAAACATTAATTAAACATTACAAATAATGGTGAATATATATAGACCCTTGGACTCTTCTCAAATATAAAGACCAATATTGGACTCTTCGCAAATATATATACCCATATTGGACACTTCCCAAATATAAAGTCTCATATTGGACTCTTCTTAAATATATACACCCATATTGGTCTCTGCTCTAATATATACACCCATATTGGACTCTTTTCAAATATAAAGACCCATTTGGAACCTTCTCAAATATATAGACCCATATTGGACTCTTCTTAAATATGCAAACCTATAATGGACTCTTCTCAAATATATAGGCCCATATTGGACTCTTTTCAAATATATAGACTTATATCGGACTCTTCTCAAATATATAGACCCATATTGGATTCTTCTCAACTATATAGACCGATATTGGACTTTTCTCAAATATATTGACCCATATTGGACTCTCCTCATGGGTCTTTGTGGGCCTCATGGCAGGATCTAGAATGCTTCGAGGAGTTTTTGTATTAGATTTCTGGCAATTCGCTGCTTATGTATCAGATATTTTCAACCGTTTTAAAATAAATATATCACATGAAAAATACTAAGATAAAGTGCTACAAAAGCGCCTTGGCGACATTGACAATTACTTGCACCTTATTCAATCGACACTACTATATCTGTATTCTCCATATAAACTGGATACATAAGATTTAAAATTTTATGAAGTGTCTTGTGTCAAAGGTAAACACTCTCAAACTTGCTCTAATGACCCCAGCGGTGAGTAGCACACCGCTAATAGATCTGTTTATTATAATTTTTTTTAATTCATGTCCGTTTTTATGTTCAAATTGCAGGTCAATCTTTCTATTCTCCACAGTGACTGCTCATTCTCTACATATTCAAACATCTATTTCAGTTTGTTAAATTTACTAATTTAGTATCAACATTTAATAAAATAATCGCTTATTAAATAAACGCATGTATTCCTGAAATAACTTGTATCCCGTCATTACATGACAAAACAAAACTCTGGGAAAACACGTTAGCTTTATTCACACACAAAAGGCAAACACGCGAAGTTAATGGAGTAAAAAGGTGAATTGAAGTTTAACCGATTTGATGTTTTAGCCACACGTATGTTATGTTAAGCGAAACAATAATACAGGCAAAACATGTAAACCTAAGTCGGATTTCGTATTAAGAAGTGTATTTGCTCGGCATAATAATATGATTATGATTTGCTAAGTATCATTAAAATCAAACATGCATACTTGCCAAATTAATACCACGACTGCTTGTCTCATTCATGCAATTGCTTGTTTAATTAAAAATGATGGATTTGTTTTAATTTCTTTTGAAAACGGGTCCAATACCTATTTAGCAACATGGTATGAGTGTATGATATATAAATCTATACACATTCCATGGCATAAGTTACTATGCACCTAAATGCCGTTTAAACCAAAAGAAACAGTTTTGAAGCTAAGACAAACACTTGAGAATGTTCGAAACTTCGTAATAAGATTGGAATATACACTGTGTGTGGCCAATTTAAATGCGCATTAACCCCAGAGGTTTCAAAAGATTCACATACAAACTAATTAGAAAAGCGATATCAATGCATGTGTGTCTCGTTTTGGTCGCTCAGGTTAAAAAAACGTGTTTAATTATGCAAAATTGCTTTGTTTTGACAGAACGATATAGCAATCTGCAATAATTTTGCCCTATGCACATACATTGCTAATGAATATATAAAACCTTAACGGTCGAGCATCCTGAGTTGCTTTATTATTATCGAGGAATATAACAAAACCTGTGCATTTGATTTAAAAATATAAGACCATATGAATACTATATCCCGTGGTATAATAAATATTGTTATACTATTGTGTGGCTTTCTGATAATTGCTGTTCACTGTTGCGTTCTGATAAAAGCCGTCATAAAATATCAACTGTATACCAGGTATATGAAAAATTGAAAAAAACATTATGGAACCAGAACAAATCAATATGCAAACACTATCGCATATAAGCGATCTTGAAATTAAACTACAGCGGAAAAGTGGTTTCTTTCAGGCACGAAATAGTTGTACCAAACACACGGAAGCAGAACATTCTGCGTTCAATTGTATTGATTGCATATGAGTAAAACGCACTCTGAATATTTGTGGTGCATAACCGTTTCAATAACCTGCTTCTTACATTACCATATTGACCTTTTTTAGATTGCATGTCATTTCTAATACTGTCATGATGTCAAAAGCAATCATGAATTCTATGGGACTGTGCTTTAATAGGTTTGTTTTTCATTATTTCTGCTACATCGCACTTTTTCTGCATAATTGCAAACCATTAATCATGAACGAAACATTTCTGCAACCAAATTATAAATACCTGATTATCGACAAAAATGTCAAGTCTTGTTTGACTGTCTCTGTTGTTTTCAGTGTATTTTAAAATAGAAACAAAGCATATATTTCAGCTATTTGTATGATTTTTAAGTTCCCTAAAACTTTATACATAATAAAAACTTGCTGCTAATTATGAAAAATCAATTGTCAAATACTTCGATTGATTGTAGTTCCTAATATAAAATAACGTTGTCAGAATCTGTATATATCGATAAGACTGTGTTGTTTTAAATTAGCAATCACTGTGCGTGAGCATTGAGACAAAAAGTGTTCGGTATATATGCTTTATACATATAATCATATGAGGAGATCAACGTACACTTCACTCCTTAAAACAAGTAAATAATCGCCCAAAGAAGACGAAATTTACACGTGATTTTGTAATATATATATATATTTTAAAGTATTATTAGAATGTTCAACAATCTAGAACGCATAAACAACTGAGCATTAAACGAGCGTCCTGTAATAAAACCATGTGTCTTTTATCTACTGTGTATTCGAATTGAGAAATAATATACTATTAAACGATGTATATCGGTCAATTCCATTATATAACTTTGACATGCCATAGGTTAGATGATGTCAATGCATGACAACTGTATATACTTGTATTTATCAATGTCAAAGACCATAAACATGCCATGGAATTAAATGCATTACACGAAAACTAAAACTTGAGTATTTGATGCAAATGGAACTTGAAATCCAAAATATTTATAAAATATTTTTTTAAACTTGTAACTCCTATATTTATTATAGTTTTATGTTTGTTTAAATGTTTACATTATGCGTAACATTCTTGCAACAATCAAAACATAAGTATATGTGTATGCAACTAAAAAAACACTACCGCCAGTCAATGCAGCGGTTAGTGATGTCTTCGTTTAAACTATGTTTTTTCCTCCATCACTGCAGATATTAAATATTTATCGAACGGTCATATACCACGATAGGCATTACATTGCATGTTAACATACTGACATTAATCATATTAACTGTCATGTTTTATTAAGACTTTTATAGATGTACCATGTGAACTTGGACCAACAAATGTGGCAATGTGAAGTATCGTTTGGGATTTCGCATACCATGAAAATAATAAATCGCTATAGAAACATCCTGTTCATAACTTGATAATCGGAAAAAAATGTCGCGTATTATTAATTTTTCCGTTGAAAGGAATAATAAGTATCGCTTTTATTTTTTGCCCACATCTGTTATGATCATGATTAAAAATCCTTTTATTGAAATATTCGAAATTAAAATCTTTAAGACAAAGGCTATTGACTTTGAGGCAAGATGAAACAAAGTTCATGTCATAATTTAATTCGACATGTGTCTGAAATATTTTAGAAAATTCCCAATTACAAGGCACAGTCGTAACCGAACCGCAAACGATAATACGACTATCAAAAACTCGTTCAATTCATCGTGTGAATTCAAATGTCAGTGTATGCACAATATGCGTATCGTTTACCTCTGAAACGCAATCAAAGCAACATAATGATGAACCACATCTATATTGCGAAAATAGAGCTGAGTTGGCGATTGAAAATAGCAAAAAAAAGGATTCTATATAAACAATAAAATAATCCAGGGTTTAATTAGTTTATTGCATAACGGTCTTTTAGATTATTTTTGACGGTTAGAGCAACGTGATGTATATAAAAGTAGTTAAAATAGAAAAGTAAAACGTAAAATAGTAAAAGTAAAACAGACACCTTATTGTTGCATGAGTCATTTTATGTATGGACATTAACCAATGCCAAACAGAGCGAAATAGAACGGTCAAATTGGCGGTTTAAACTATTATTAAGGAGCTCAAATCCTCACACTTGGCACAAAGCTACTCATGAAGCATTTCAGTGGAAATAAGAAATAACCTCATTGCAATATAATTTGACACATACTGACACAAATATAATACAATCATATGTTCTTGAATGTTCAACGAGAAGAAGTCACAACAAATAGCCCAAAGTCTATACAATAAAATGTGACAGCGTCTGAAATGTCTGAGGAGAGAATCATTATTCCTTTCAATCTAATTTCCAATGTAATGTATGCATTAAACCGTACCAAAACAAAAAACAATCTTAGTATCGAAAAATTGCCACACCTTATTTTATTTTTGTAAAATAAGTCGCAAAAGTCCTGTGATATTAACAATGTCAAGTATAGAAGTCGTGTGTTATTGTTCATAATTTGAATTTGATAAAAATATCGCCTTTTTCATTCCCATAAGATAAATTGTCTTTATGTAACAGCTACGTTTGTATATAAGTACATCATCATTTTCTCAGTTATTCGTTCGTATATTATGTTTTCATTATAAGTACCAATATGGTTATGACATTCTCCGCAAAATGGGATCTTACAATTATATGTTTTTGTCTCGTTAAAAATAAAATAATGTTTTTTTTTAACAAGCAATGCATTTTGAAAGCAAGCCTTCGTTTCCCGTGTTCATTACTTTGCAACACATTGAATAAAACATATTGTGTGTATACGTGCATATCAATAAGTGTAACGTGTGCAGTAGCCAGTTAGAATTTTCTTCAGTAAAAAATTTTTTTTGTAATGGATAATTTATTGTCAAAACGATGCTTGTTCATTATGATTATAATTTTCAGCTCATATTAAATATCAAACAGAAATTATATCAAATTCATCAGTTTTTTTTATATTACATTTTATACACTTAAGTAATATGCTTTAGTAAAGTGAATGTATGCAAAGCAACTATAGTATTTTTATCGCGGTTGGAAAAAAAAACAACCCTGGCCATAGTACCTGTATGTTAAAACATCTTGAAAATATATAGTATGTATGCAAGTTATATCGCATGTTATTTAAACAATATGACTGAAAATACAATTTACAACGTCAGTCTAACTTGATTATATTAAATGTCAACTTTAATAATGCATCTGTCTTTCATGACTATATATATATATTCTTCAGAATTTAAATTTGATAGGTTTGTGTTTATAAAATATACAATTATTTCATTAATGTTGTGAAATGTATGATGAGTGTATGAAAGAATTAATGGCCACATAGCCCTTTTTACTATGAACACTTGTAAGCAATACAAGGAGTCGATTAGGGAATTAATTCTTCAGAGGTTAACAACAACCGGGTTTCATTCAACAATGATACATATTAGTGTCATGTGAAGCGTGACAGAATTCGTGTTTCGTTTGCAATTTGTATTAACTCGTAGTGTAACTGCATTTTGCTTATGATGGCGGATATCAAGCTTGCATAAAACGAACATAATTCAAGTGTGTGTAACATATTCTAAAATCGTAATAACAAAGCTGGAAGTTATCCGTTTGATTGTTAACAATACTTGATTTGTCTTGAGACATTTGTTGAGCTTAAAACAATTATGAACAATATTAAAACAACAATTTGTCAGGTCAGAAAGACTAACTAGCTCTTATGATAAAATAACTAAACAAGCTGTTTTTGTAATGTATTGTGTTCTAAAACCTCACTTTAGTATGACAGGGTATTATAAAAGCTTAGTTGACAGGGTGGAAAAGCCATACATGAACAACAAACATGTGCAGCCCCTACATACACGTATTCTATTAACGAATACATGTGTATATGCACTCATTAAGAACGAGCTGCAATAAATATAACCAACAATATGTAATAAATATAGTTGACTAATTAGCGTCACACAGCTATTTTGGAAACCGATTCACTTGAAACATTTTTGTTTCAAGAATTTTAAATGAATTTAGCTTTCAGTGATTTTTGTTTTAACAAACAAGGTCTGAACGTTGTTAAAAAAGTGAGTGTTATGAATATCTGGAAACATACTTTAAAGGCAGCAAAACTTAGATTCCGTATAACAGAGACCATAATTCATACAATCACCATTGGCTAGTGCGTAATAAATCGGTTAGTAAAATGAAATTCACATATCAATTTTTCATGAAACTATTAATTGTACTTTTACGAGGGCGTTCGTAGTTCATTACGCTATTCCAGAGATTGGTGCAGAATTGTAAACATTCCACGCTGTCTTTGATGTGTTAAATAACATAACAAAAAACATTTACTATTGTGTAGCCCATGCATGCATAGTATGCAAGTAGGCTAGGTATCCAAACATTTATTTTATGTGTTTTTTTCTGTCGCCTACATTTTATGCGAACATTGTATTCCCATTTTATCCATCGAAAAACTAGTTATTGACTGATTGTTTACTTCATATTAAAGTAGCAATTATCTTACATCTTTGATAAAGTGTACATCTTTCATTTAAATAAAACACTACATGAAACTGTTTATAAGAACCTATATGAAAATCCGTGCCAAAACATTATTTTTTTGTATCGTTATCTTTAGTGTCAAATCTCGAATTGTCCCTCAATCTGAAGAAATGGAAGTAATTTGTCTACACAACTATTGACATCCAAGCCTACAGAGGCTTCTTTCAAAAACAGAACGCTCGCAAATCCAATGTATTTAACGCAGCTTTTTCTGAAGCATATGTGACTTAAATTCCAGGCAATTCCCAATCCCATTCAAGTTACTGTGTAGAGGTTGCCACCAAATGTCGCTTACAGATTGCAAGAAGGGAATTCAAGTGCTATACACCAAGGTAATTTCATTTGCTACTCAATCGTCAGGACGAAGTTGTTTTTGTCGTTCTTGTTAAGTAATGTTTAAATATTATTGATTTATTTTTGTTAGCAACCAGAGATTTTTGGTTTTAACTAAGTTCGATATATATTACTTATATATATATATATATATATATATATCTTCAAATGAACTTACAAATCAATTTTATGTATCTGACTTGTTCATTACCATTATTGATGTATTTTTGTTCCTGAAATTCATGCTCCTAATAGTTTACTATATGATTACGCGTCTTTAAAGCTTTTGAATGT
>VMBQ01007601.1:12057-26231 GCA_007657795.1 Dreissena rostriformis | reverse complement strand
TAATAATTATAATAATTATAATAATTATAATAATTATAATAATTATAATAATTATAATAATTATAATAATTATAATAATTATAATAATAATAATCATAATAGTGTAGTAGTATATGTTGTGGAAATATTGTTTGTAGAAAAAGTATCTGTGGGAACACTTTTTAACGAAACAAACAGCAGTAGATATAAACACTCACGTTATCAAAATGTTGGTTTGGGATTTTGTTTGTAAGTAAGTGCTAAATATACAATTGCCGCTGTGCGTGCTGGAACATATGCATCGTATTGTGAAAAGCTGACCGTGTAATAAGTACCGCGGGTAATTGGACAATATGGGATAATGGGTAAAGGACATTATAAAGATATTAGCTTTCCATTATTTTAACGTGTCAGTACAGGGCAATTTTTATCTATGGGAGTCATTAACTTATTAGCTTAAGGTCTAGTCCGCTTTGAAGCTCTTATAGACAGCCTGAGGTTTTAGACATGGTTTGAACCTAAGTATTGCGAGGCACGCAATCAAGGATATCAAGTAGCGATATCAAGTCAGAGTGTTTTTTTAGTTTGAATATACTTTTTATTTAATTCATGATGTCATTATTCAAGGAACTACACACGTATATGGGTTTGTTCTTATTAATTATAAAATTGATCGGGTGCATTAATTATTGTCAGATGTTTGATTAATTAATTGTAAAATTCAACTTCATCGTAATTTTTATAATCATGGTGTTAAGTTTGAGACATTGGCAGTATTTAACTCGATTAAAAAACTTTTAATGAAGTTTTGGAACTCGCTTTTATTCAGTTTTCCGATTTGCGATTATTTCTCCAATGTCCAAAGCGATTTTGTCGCATAATGTATGTCCGTGAAGATGTTATTAAATTCACTCATATTTGTAGACGTCAATGGTCTTACAGATTGATTTTGGAATCATCGCCAACCTATAGGGATAGTTACAATTTTAACGAACAGGAAGTCTTAGAAGCATAAATAGTCGTTCTCATAACCACATTGAATAATTACACCGTTAAAATTACATTTTAAATAGTCTTGAGCATATTGTGATTTTAAAACATGTTCAATTGTGTGTGCATTTAAACATTCGATTTGGATTTGATAATGTCTCGATTTAAGGTGTATCCGTATGTCGTGAATGATCTATTTGCTGTACTAAAGACGATCAAGGTGAACGAATCCTATGGTGTTTATGTGTAAAACATAATTTAAATAAATATAAAAAACAGTTTGGTCGAAGTTACTAATTACTTCCCTAACCAATTAGGGCAATCATAGTGTCACTATGCATTAATATATTAACTTATGAAAAACCATTTTTATATTTGACAAAAAAAATCTTCATTTTTTGTATTTCATATTTAAATCAATTTATCAAGGCAATTTCTTAATCGATGCAGGGTAAATATGAGTAAGCAGCATACACAACTTTATATTTGTATGCATAAACTATTAATAATGTTAACCCTGTGCAGTTTGCATCACATTTCAAAGAATTGCATTTACCATACATGTGTATCTATTATCATATATCGTTTCCAACGTTGAACTATAAAATCCCTACATGATTAAAATACAAAGTTAAAATAAAGAACAATAGCAAAATATAAACATATTCAATTTTAATAAAACACAACTATCAAGTACCTTAAATACAGAACATACCTCGAACTGCAATACAACACCATTGCTTTGGTCACGCCTGTACAGGCCCGGGTTACTTCGGTTAGAAGAGGACCGTAAATCCACATTTGGGAACAAGTATACGTAGCATAGAGTGCAAGTCCAAACTTGAAACACTGACGGTTCAAATAAACCAAAGGTATCTCTGCAGATGTCCATGTTCAATCAACCTCACTTGTGTTCAGGCAAAAACACGAGAGTATGTTTAATTCGTAGTATAATGTGTTAAAAGAGAATATTATTCCGTTTGAACGAACAGTTCTCGTTGAACAATACGCTACAACAAAATGCATTCAAAAATGTGATGTGGATTTGTGGTTTATCTGGGTTAACAAACCGAGTGCAATTCTTACCTATGAAATATGTTGCTCTTATTTTTCTTTGTAACAATTATATGTTTTTTTTTTTAAATGGGCTATGCAATCTCAAAATATTGACATGTCACTTCCTGTCTTCCAACATTTTAAACCATTGTATTGCCATACTTAAAAATTATTAAAATAAAAAAAGTTTAATAACATTTAAAAAAAAAAAAAAACATCTGGTGGGCGAGTGTCGCTGCAATTTGTCCTTAAAGTCAACATTCAACACCCCATTTTAATCACAATAACATTTTCAAAATCACCACTGTAATTCTCCTTGAAAATGTACGAATAAGTAAAATCATCCGATGCGTAGAGTATTTTACACTCCGGTAATGCCAAGAACCAATGAACACTGAGCGCACACGTTTGTCGGAAGAACAATAAATGGCAATGCTCAGTTTCTGTTGGGGTGCTTATAGTTGTTGATCTAATTGTAAATGTTATTGCAATCTTGATCTGGGCCTTGTTGATGCTGCTCTTCATCGATAGCGGATTCTGCTTGTGACGATCGTTTCGGAACTGGAAGACCATCTTGACAACACGCTCCATTTTAGGTTGCTTTTTGACGTTTAAGCTATGTATACCAGGTACCACCTTCGAGATTTGATTGCAGAATGATTGAACATCGAAAATCAACCTGCTTTTATACAAGTTATTTTCGGTTCGGCGCAGATCGTTTTTGGTCCGTATGGATGCCGTGTAAGTCCGTGTCGATGCCGTGTAGGTACGGGATGTTCCTTGTAGATGCCGTGTTAGTCCATGTTTATCCGTGTCTCTGCCTTGAAGGTGCCTTACTCTGCCGGGACGGTCTGCATGGGCGCCGTGTTGATGTTGTGTTGCTGCTGGGTTGGTCCGTGTTTGTGCCATGTTGTCATCAGGGTGATGGTTTTTGGAAGACCGTCGACTCTCAAAAGATCCTACAAAGGCCTCGGATCGTCCAGGTTCGTCCCGGTTCTCGATCCGGGGGATTGCCGTGTGCACACGTGCTTATATGAGACTGGGATTTAAAATATATCGATGTTCTTCTATTCAAGTGAAATTTCTGAGAACAAAATTCGCCCTAATTAGAACATTTGATCGTGTCTGGTTTGCTTCATAGACCAACAATTTGTAAAATTAGACGTTGACTATTATTTATTAAATCTTTGTGCAGCGGTGGTTTCTTAAATAATATTTTGATTCAGATTGGACGATTTATACTGGAAATGTGAAGATAATCGATGATATATTGGACTCTTCTTATTGAAAAGCAATTCTTTCGTGACAACAAGCTAAACGTCATCGAACATTTATGTTTCTTATTTATAACGTTATATAACAAATGGTAATTTTTACATCTCAAGAGACACAAAGAAAAAACATTGTTCTTTTTCGAACAACCCATTTAATCACTTTGGGTGTTTGACATTTTCCAGAAGGCAGGTCTCGAAGTTACTTCAAACACAAACATTCGCTTGCTAAAAATTGCATACAGAAAATGATTATCGTATGTGCTTTTTAGTAATTGATACCCCGAATATTGATATTGAGCAGTTACTTCGGTTAAACGGAAAATGGAAGTAAAAAAGTGACAACATGTGTATTAAGACTCATTTACACCGAAAACAATTATGGTGGATATAATGGCTGATGGGCGATTTTCATGGTTCGATTCTCAATCCGGGAGAATTCTCCAGATCTTCTCCACCAAGTATTGCTTTCACCGAGGGAACAGTCTCACAAATGTTTTAATAAACCTAAGCTAGGTTAAAAATAAAGACAGAACAAACAAAATCGTAAATGCAAGACATGTTACAACTGGGAATATTTTTTTGTAAATGTACTCCTTCATATTGACATTGACAAAACAAATTGCCTGTGTTGTTGCAGACTTAATCCTACTTCAACAAATAATCAGCATCCACTCGTAAAGACACTTTGATTTCCTATAGAATTATAGGCACACACGTCATTGGGTTTCAAAGCTAGAAATATCCTATAATGCCATTTGAAACAACGTTAAGAAGCACGATTATGTGTAGCAAAGCTGTCTGTTGACTTAGAAAAGATTAAGCAAAAGAAAATACCAAAATAATAAAACAAAAATAATAAGAAATAATACAACTTCACGCCATTGAATCGATAGGCTAAGGTAAACATTGGGATGAAGAAACTTTCATTCCGTTAGGACCTCATCCGAATACATGTCCGAATACAGTGCAGAAAACAGAAAATATAATAATACAGTTAATTGATCTCAACACTTACAGTACACCAATATGGCAAGTTCATTTTTATTTGTATTTTTTACAGTGTAACTCAAGCTGAGGAGTTGTGTGTTAACTTCAACAAAGGTTTCGTGGTCAAATCATGATTAAAATTGTTGGTGGCCCATATAAAATAATTTCATGATCATATAGAGTTTAAGTATTTATGTTTAACCTTTGATGCTACCAACGTTACAAACGACCAAATAACCCAACAATAAATACGTGTGTTGCGTCGTGTTTTATTGCATGGTGATGACATGGTTCAATATTGACGAATTTATTTTCTACTGTAGTGCACTAAACGGAAACACATAAGCCCCAACGACGTCATTTATGTCCCAAATAGCGCATAGAAGCTATACCAAGTATACATCGGAGAATAATGTGTCAATATATATTTTATCAAGCCCAATTTAATCAAACATGGGTTTACGGTTAATATTGTTTCAATGGCATGACCTTCTTTCTAATTTTAAGAATCCATGCCAATTGTGGCCTCATTTATGTATGTGTTGAATGTGGAGGTCTATTCTTTTACATCAATGTCTGAAAATGTTCTGATCACTGGCAGACATGCTATTTTATTTTGAATTAATAATGAAGTCGTGTTTTTATATAAAAAATATTACGATTATATGTCCATATTCAACCTATATACGATATCATGTTTTATATACCAGTTGCAGTGTGTGTTACTGTTTTAAGTTTATATACATATGAAGGATCACAACGTATTTTACTGGTGAATGCAGTTGCTACTGTTACAAAGTATGGGGAGGTAACCCGTGCGAGGAGTTAATCCCAATTAGAGCCTATATATTAACTATCTTTGTCTACTTGTGAAAACTGGTCTATAAACGTTTCTGCATTTAATGTGATGTGAAACAGGATGCAAAAACGAATTAAATTGTAAGTTAGCACTGAAACGTGTTAAAAAAAACTAGGGCGTTCTTACAACAATAGCCAATTAAGTATTCCTTTCCTAGTATATTCGGTTATTTAAAAGCGTTGTTAACAATACCGTGGTATACATGGACGTGTATGCGTATGACCCACACTATTGGACTGGCAAGTCCAGTGTGAGTATTCAGCTACGAGTACCAATATAACACTATGTATCGCTATTTTATACACATTAGGATGTTTATAAGAGGTAAAAATGATTGTTACAACAACAAAACGACCATTTAATTGTCGTATAGTTCTGAAAATAGTTGAGAATAAAAATTTACAGAAAACCTAACACATTTCCGAACATTTACTTTCATTATAATGAGGTCGGTGTTACATATTTATTTGACCAACTTATAATGACCAATACCTGACGAGTGCCCGGATAATAGTTCATATGTATTATACCTGTTATCAGCACTTGTGGTTTTGATCTGATAGTTGTACGTGCAATAAACGCTAAACTTAAAGACTATTAACATATTTAATGAATTATATTTTGTACAAAAAACTCACTTGCATGCTCAAACTGTATTTGCATTTAGTTGTACATAAGTTGTATGTTGTATGTTCTTTCTGTAATAAATCATAGGCAAAAGCGTTTTTATGCAAACTTCCAGCTTTAAGTGAATATTTTGTTAATTGATATAAAATTAAATATAAATAAACAGTTCTTAACGTGGACATAAACAAACAATACAACCAAGTGATTTAATATCAAAGAACTCTTATTTGTCTTTTATTGAACGCGGTGAACAACTTGGAGCTGGTTAATGAGGAACCTGCGCCGCAGTATTGCCTTCAGTTGCAGCTGAGTTTATGCTTTTCAACGTTTGGCTTAATGAAGTAGGGGTGTTTTTCTTCTTTGCGCGTTGACAAAGTTTGTTAAAAAATTAAACTTCATGGGACCATTTTTCTGATATCCCTATAGCAGAATACCCGATATCTCGACGGAAAAGGTATTTGTGCAAATTACATGTATTAATACAATCCGAATTTCCCATTGGTGTTCACAGTTTATTTATTTCCTTATGTAAATTTGTTTTTGGAAATCGACAGCAGAATATAGTTACCTTGTATCGATATGAGCGGGAACTTTTTGCTTGGAATTAAACACGTCCATTGCAAGGTTACATATGTGTTGCCATGCAAGGATGACATTAACGTAACACCAAAATGTATCATAAATAGAATACTAGATGTCGGTTATGCACATGCCATGCATGTGCTCGTACATATTCACTCCCTCTGTATCATTTAATATTAAACGTATTAAAAATGTACGTTTTTCGAACTGTATTTATATCAAATTGATGTTGTTAGAATGTAGAAGTATTTATATTTCAAGGGAATATACTCCTGTTTATAAATATTAATAAAATATACAAACAATTGAGTAAATAACCACATACTTAAATGAAGTAATTACATGTTTACTCATCGTCATTGTTACATGCAATTGAACACGCAGATTAGGTTATCTTGTATTCTGTTTGTGGAATAAACTGGTTAAATTCCAGTGCAACCTTTTTCTGACCTAATAACTTGCTTCGTTTTGGTAAATACTGGTACTTTAAATTTATATCAAATTGCGAGAGATATTACCATGGGAAGAACCTAACTTTTTTGATTTGTTTTCATTTATACATAAAATTAAAAGTATTTAAAATGCGAGACACATTAATATGGAAACAACGTAAACAAAACATTCTGAACTTCGTACTTTCTTTGTTTTGATTATTACGGGTAATTTAAATTTTATAGAAAAACAAGACATATTACAACGTGCACAATGTATAAAGAACTTTCTATTTATGTTACGTGTTCCAAAAATACTTCACACGTAGTCATGTCGTTGTCATATATCAGCAGTGAAGTATTTTGACCACTGAGTGTAGATCGATGGTGATTTTGTAAAAACAACGGTCGATTTCCTCTTGTTCTTTTTTGTTTAACATATATATTCGTTCTGAAGGTGAACTACATTCAACGAACATTACTGTAATCTACATAATCGGACGGTCGTTATCATAATTAAACATATACGCTCTTGAACATGTTTACGACCTTCCCTGTTTTATGTTTAAAAACTGATTTTATAGAGAGACATAAAAATAGTATTGTTATGTGGCTATGTCCGTGCATATTCAGTTGCAAAACAGATTTTCTTACATTGCAATAATCTTTAATTATCACGCTTAATTTGCTTTTGCGTGAAATCTAACAATAAAAAAACAATGAAAATCTTTTTACATTTGTAGACTGACAAAACTCAATATGAGGCTTTGTCTATGGTATAATCTAATTCCATACGAACGCAGCGCGAATGTTCACATAAGTTTCACAAAAATAATTATCTCTGATTATTGCCACGTCTCACAGAACACAGATGACATATAGCTTAGATGTATCTGTATGCTCCTCAACGCAGTCGAAGTACAAACAAAGAGTGCACACAGGGACTTCGTGTTTATGGTGGTGTCCGTTCCTATACACACTACATTGCATTTAAATGTATATACATTTAATAGGTAAACTTGTTTCACATAGCATACTGTATAATCATGTCACGTGTAAATTATAATGTTTACTAATCTGGTTCCATTTACGGTTTAAAGCACATCCAAGCTATTGATGAATGATTTATTTCAATTTATCCACTTTGTGTGTTTATGGAACCCTGTATACGTGTTTGTGTTCAAACAAGATAATTATGCGTTATTTATTACGTTAAAATGATATGTTAATGTTTATTTTAATAAATCTATATTCTATTTATTCATGTTTCATCAACAAGTATAAGGTACAGGTATATGACTTTTGATTGCGAAATTCACTTGTCTTATGGTGCACTCTCATGATAAATTCATGAAACGTTTGATTTTATTTGCTTCGTGGAAATAAAGATTGGATTTCATATGCATGCCTACGACGGTGCACGATTTATTAAGACTCTGTACTTTATACAATCTTAATCGCTTGCAATAACCAAATGTAAGAGAAACAATGTGAAGACCATGTCGAAGAAAAGAGACTTGTTTTACTGACAATTTTATTTTATTTTTGATGAGCGATATAAACAATGCTTTATGTGTCATTTTAAGACGTTGGTTTTTCAAAGTATGTTGCTTCGGAACCAACCTTTCTTACAATCATCGAATTTCAAATTCGGTATACATATTAAACGATCGTTATATGAAAACCATATTTTTTTCTGTGCATGCTTTTAACGTGTGATTATAGTTTAAGTTTTCAATATTAATACCGTCAATTCACAATATTTAAATATATAAATGGATTTAACTTCTTGTTTTACTTTATTTACATTTTAAGCTAATATGCAATACATAAAAGTAATGAAAACAATCTACATACAAATGTGTATTTGTTTGAGGAATGAAATAACACACATTACGGGTATTTATTACATTTAATATGCTTGCTCATTTGTTCCATAGTTTGACTACAATCGAACCAGAAAACTGGTCACAAATGAAGGTTAGATTGCTTAAATTAAATCAAGTTGAATTGCTATAAATCTCCCTGTTCCTTATTATCAGTATTTTTCTTAAATATTGACGTGAGACATGTAAAGAAAGGTTGTTTACATAAACAATAACATCCAACATATCGTCACTAGCTGCGACAAATCAGAGTACGCCTTCATATTGACATTGAGAAAGCAAATTGCCTGTGTTGTTGCTGACGTAAGCCTACTTAGACAGATAATCAGTAACCACTCATGAAGACACCTTGGTTTTCAAACGAATTATAGACACGCACTACATTGTGTTTCCACGCTTAAAAAAATCTATAATGCAAATTGAAACAACGTTAATAAGCACGATTATTTGTGACAAAGCTGTATGTTGAAAGGTTACGCAACAAGTAAATACTAGAATAATAAAACAAAAATAAAAAGAAATAAAAGAACTGCACGCGTTCGAATCGATAGTATTTGTTAAACATTGAGATGAAGAAACGTTCATTCAGTCAGGACATCATCCGAATACATGTCCGTATGCAGTGTAGCAAACAAAAATTAGGAATACCGTAAATTGTTCCCAACACTAATAGTACACCAATATAACATTTCATTTGTATTTGCTTTTTTTACTGTAAAACTTAAGCTGAGAAGTTATGTGTTTACTTCAACAGAAGTGTGATGGACAAATCATGATTAAACGTGATGTTGGCCCATTTAAAACCCAATAAGATCACATAGAGTTTAATTGTCTGTGTTTAACCTTTGATGCTACCAATGTAACAAACGACCAAATAATCCAACAACAAATACGTATGCTGCGTCGTGTTTTATTGAAAAGACATGATATGGTTCTATATTGGCGACATTATTTTCTACTGTAGTGCACTAAACGGAAACACATCACCTCCAACGACGTCATTTATGACCCAACTGGCGCCTAGAAATGATACATTATGTGTCAAGATATCTTTTGTTCAAACCCAATTAAATCAAACATTGGTTTATTGTCAATGTCATGACCTCCTTTCTGATTGCAAGAATCCATACGAATTGTGGCGTAACTTATGTATGTGTTAAATGGGGAGGTCTATTCGTTTACATCGATTTGTTTCAGGAAATGTACTGATCACTGGTTGACACTCTATATATTATTTTGAATTACTAATGTAATCGTGTTGTATATAATAAATAGTCTGATTATATTTCCTGATTCAACCTATATACATGTACTATATCATGTTTCCTAAAACAGTTGCGGTTTGTAACTGTTGAAGTTCAAATACATATGAAGTATATGGAAATAATTTAACTTGCGAATGCAGTGGCTACCGTTACCAGGTATGGAAAGGTAACCGGTGCGAGGAGGTTTGCCCAATGAGTGCCTAAATATTAACTTCGTCTTCGTCTGCTTGTAAAAACTGGTCTATACAAGGTTCTGCGTTTAGTTTCATATGAAACATGATGCAAATACGTATTTAATTTTAAGTTAACACTGTTCTGACAATAATAGCCAATTATGTATATATGTTCTAAGTATATTCGGTTATTAAACAGCGTTGTTTACAATAGGGTGGTATGCTTGAACGTATACGCGTATGACCACCACTATTGGACAGGCGAGACCAGTTTGAGCATCTCATCTGTGAACGAGTACAAATATAATACTATGTATCGCTATTTTTACAACCTGTTTTGTTTATTAGACGTTAATATGTTAGTTACAACATCCAAACGACCATTTAATTATCGTATAGCTTTAAGAATACAAATTCATGAAAATTACCTTGCGTTATAAAGAGGTCGTTCATACATATTCAAAATCATTTCCATTAAATCAAATTATAAATACTAATAGTGACCAAAGACTTTCGATTGCCCGGATAGGAGTACATATGTTAGACGTGTTATAAACACATATAGTTTAGGTCTGATTCTTGCAATATACGCTGCACGTAACTACTTTTGTCATATTGAATGAATAGTGTAGAGTAACAAAAACCTCATGGGCATGCTCACACTGTTTTTGCATTTAGTTTTACATAAGTTGTACATCTTCTATTCTTCCTGTATTAAATCCTATTCGAACACGTTTTGTATACAAATATCTAACTATCTGAGAATATTATGAAATCAATATAAAATAAAATATCAACAAACAGTATTTTAAAATTAGCATACATATACAATAAAACCACAGGTTTGTATATCAAAGAACCCCGATTTATCTTTAATTGAACACGGGATGTAATTCAATGCAAAATAAAATATATGTAAACAACATTTTATTATGAACAGAAACAAGATATAAAACTACATGTATTCATATCAAAGAACCGCTATTTACTATTATTGAACAACTTGGAGCTGGTTTGTGGAGGAACCTACGCCGCAATACATTCTTTAGTTGCAGCTGAGGTTTTGCTTTGCAACGTTTGGCTAATTGACGTGCATGCGTTTTTCGTTTATGTGAGATATGATACTTGGTTAAGAATTCAAACTTCAAGGGATCGTTTGTCGGATATTTTTAAAGCAAAAAACATGTATTGATCAAATATTGTGAATGTGATATATGGCAGCGGGAACAGAAGCGTGTTGCCTTGAATCGATATCAGTGAGAACTTTTTGCTTGGAACTTAACAGGTCCAGAGCAAAGATACACCCGGGTTGCTTTGCAAGTATAACATCAACCTTAACACTTAAAGTGTATCTAAAACAGAATATTATATGTCGGTTATGCAAGTAATCTGCAGGTGCTCGATTATGCTCACTACCTCAGTAAAAATTTATATTTAATGAGTTATTTATAATTTACTTTGTTCGAACTAGTTTTATATTAAAGTGCTATTGTATTTTACGATTATTTATATTTCTAGAGAATATACATGTGTTCATTTATATGCAAAAACGTATGAATGAAATGGAGTTACTAACCACATATTTAAATGAAGTACATGTTTACCCATCGTCGTTGTTGCATTTCTATTGTAAACGCAGATTATGTTATCTTCAATATATGTTTGTGGCTTAAAAATGGTTTTGTATTTCGCAAATACTTCAAACGTTGTCATGTCACATATCATTAGTGCAATATTCTGACCACTAAGTGCAGATCGATGGTGATTTGCTAGAACTACGGTCAGTTTCCAATTATTCTTGTTTGTTTAACATATATATTTGTTCTGAAGGTGAACTACAAAACAATGAACCTAACTGTAATCTACATAGCCGACGGTCGTTATCATGATTTAACATATACGCACTTGAACATATTGACAACCTCCCATAATACATGTTTTAATCAAAGTACTGACAGTACTGATGTGGCGATGCTTTTGAAGAGGATGGATATAAAAGCATCAATTTAAGTTTATCTACATCACCACAATAGTGTATTTTGGTACGAAAATTTTGGGTACGAAAAAAAATTCGGGTACGAAAATTTTGGGTACGAGAAAATTATGCCAAAAAAAATTTGGGTACGAAAAACAAAATTGGGTACGAAAAATTTGGGTACGAAAACAAATTTGGGTATGAAAAAAAATATAGGTACAAAAAAGAATTGGGTACGAACAAAAATTGGGTACGAAAAACAAAATTGGGTACGAAAAATTTGGGTACGAAAACAAATTTGGGTATGAAAAAAAATGTAGGTACAAAAAAAGAATTGGGTACGAAAAAAAATTGGGTACGAAAAAAAATGGTTACGAAAAATGTTGGGTACGAAAGAAAATTTGGGGGTACGAGGAAGAAGTACCCGTGGGGAACTTGACCCAATCAGCGTTACTGGGAGGCGGGTTACATTCTCGATCAAATCTAAAAATAACAAGAAATGGCGCGGCAGCGGCCGACGCGTATCCCCACGCCGCATAGATGTTATATTAGCTAATCTTGACATCAAGACAAAAACATGCATTGATTTGTTTTCATTTTCGACAATTGTGACACATAGACCGTAACAAGCTTAAAGGTTAAGGTTTATAATTTAAAAAATAGGAATAGAATATCAGGAAAGATTTGGAAATCCTATCTCCACCTTGTCTGACACAGGCTAGTCCAACTTGTCTGACACAGGCTATTCCAAATTGTCTGACACAGGCTAGTCTAACTTGTCTGACACAGGCTAGTCCAACTTGTCTGACAAAGGCCTGTCTTACTTGTCTGACACAGGCGAGTCCAGCTTGTCTGACACAGGCTAGTCTAACTTGTCTGACACAGGCTAGTCTTACTTGTCTGACACAGGCTAGTCTAAATTGTCTGACACAGGCTAGTCCAACTAGTCTGACACAGGCAAGTCCAACTTGTCTAACACAGGCTAGTCTAACTTGTCTGACACAGGCTAGTCTACCTTGTCTGACATAGGCTAGTCCAACTTGTTTGACACATGCTAGTCTAACTTTTATGACACAGGCTAGCCTAACTTGACTGACACAGGCTAGTCCAACTTGTCTGACCCAGGCTATTCTAACTTGTCTGACACAGGCTAGTTTAACTTGTCTGACACAGGCTAGTCTAACTTGTCTGACACAGGCTAGTCCAAGTGTCAGCGTAGAGATAACTTCATTTGGGGTTTTCCCAGCGTCAGAGCGTTTGAAGTGCCACCTGGCAGTTTCGTTTCTGGTTCCTGTCTCGAACCTCTTGATAAATTTGAAAGAGGACGGGAACCAAGCTGCCTTTACCTTTATCGAAGATAATCAGCGAGGTATGCCGATTGAGAAAACTTAGCTAACTCAAGGTACTTTCACCTTTAAGAAAATTAAGCTAATTCAATCGGACTGGCTCGGTCTTTTAGGTAGGTCGCCATTGTGAAGAATTGTTTCATGGTATGATAACTTAGATGAGCTGCTGAAGCAGCATCGTCAAAAACTGATTGTAAAGAGAGACATACAACTAGTTTTGTTGTGTGGCTATATCCGTGCTTTTTCAATTACCATAAAGATTTTATTAAATTGCACTAATGTTTCATTATATCGCGTAGTTTGCTTTTGCGTGAAATGTAACAAATGAAATGTCAAAGTACAATGAAATCTCTGGACATTTACAGTGTAACAAAACGCAATCTGGGGCTTTGTATCTTGCATAAGCAAATTCCCTACGAAAATATCGAGAGTTTTCCCATAAGTGTCTACAAATGAAATTTCTCTGTTTTATTATTGCAATGTCTCATAGAAAACAGATGACATTGCTTAAATGTATAGGTATTCTCCGCAATACAGACCAAGTGCAAAAACAAAGAGTGCACGCATGGACATGTTTTAGGTTGTGTCCGTTCTTATACACAGTATATTGCATTTAAAGTGTATACATTTAATAGCTAAACTACTACTACTACTACTACTACTACTACTACTACTACTACTACTACTACTACTACTACTACTACTACTACTACTACTACTACTACTACTACTACTACTACTACT
>VMBQ01007600.1:30166-44899 GCA_007657795.1 Dreissena rostriformis | reverse complement strand
TCAGTTAAAAGTTTAAAAAAATCATATATTGACCCTACTTAAATACTCCATGCAATTTGCGGTTCAATTTCTCCCAGAAAATTTATGAAAATTAAGCTGATTGATTCCCCATCTTCAAAGGAGAAAAAAATACCAAAAGCTGCAAGACTGTTATCAACCATTTTCATATGCTACTGGCATGCATCTTCCAAGATATATAGGTGCAGTTTTGCCCCCTTACTGGTACACCCACCTCAATGTTGGGTACTTGGCTGAAGGACTACTAATAGTATAACAGATTTACGATGTTTACGACGCTAGAACACTAAATTTATATAAGTAATATTCAATTTACGTATAACGTTTAAGCGTTCATATTTTCATTTTCTGTATGCATATGAAAATTTGAAGAGCTTCAATTGTGGGCTAAATATAAAGAACGATTAGGCCTTTAACTTATTTAAAAACCTAATGGTTTGCATTGACCGCTACAATTCGGAGATCTCAGTGTTGATCGGTGTTTGTGTTTATTATTCGTGTTATGTTATAGAAGTTGTTCATAAGAACAGTAATTAATTTATTTCCTGAAAGAGTGACTAGAGTTTAAATGTTTGCTATATGTAACGGTATTGTGACATAGCAATACAGATTCGCATTTACATTAGTTAAGGTAATGCCCCGTTGAACGATTTTGTATCACATTGAATTGTATTTAAATGTATGTTTACCACATAAGTTGATTTTATTCGTAAACTCTGCATTATGAGTTTTCTTATACAATGCAATTCAGCACTTAAAATACTACTTAATTTCTTATGTGCAATAATCTTTTTTATATGAAGATTTCAATACTTTTTGTTTGCTTTACATAAGCAAGAGTTCAAAACAAGTATCGCAGTGACCAAACCTATTCAGTATTCTTCATGTGAACCAATTCTAAGTGTTTATAATGAAATGTATAGAACGACTGACATTGAAAGAAAACAATGCGGTTAAGTGTTTGAAACTTATTTAAAAAAGAATTATGAAGATTTTCCCTGTAATGGTCGACTTATTTTGGGAATTACCCCCATTATAGAGAATACGNGGAGGTCCGATAGTGGTAAACTTTTGATTTGTTTTAAAAAAGCTTCTTCCCTACTAGGTTCAGTTAAAAGTTTAAAAAAATCATATATTGACCCTACTAAACTACTACATGCAATTTGCGGTTCAATTTCTCCCAGACAATTTATGAAAATTAAGCTGATTGATGCCCCATCTTCAAAGGAGAAAAAAAAATACAAAAAGCTGCCAGTACCAGACTGTTATCAACCATTTTCATATGCTACTGGCATGCATCTTCCCAGATGTATGTGTAGTTTTGCCCCCCTTACTGGTACACCCCACCTCAATTTTGGGTACTTGGCTGATGGACTACTAATAGTATAACAGATTTACGATGTTAACGACGCTAGAACACTAAATTTATATAAGTAATATTCAATTTACGTATAGCGTTAAAGCGTTCATATTTTCATTTTCTGTATGCATATGAAAATTTGAAGAGCTTCAATTGTGGGCTAAATATGAGGTACGATTAGGCCTTAAACTTATTTAAAAACCTAATGGTTTGCATTGACCGCTACAATTCGGAGATCTCAGTGTTGGTCAGTGTTTGTGTTTATTATTCGTTTTATGTTATATAAGTTGTTTATATCAACAATAATTAATTTATCTCCTGAAAGAGTGACTAAGGTTTAAATGTTTGCTATATGTAACGGTATTGTGACATAGCAATACAGATTCGCATTTACATTAGTTAAGGTAATGTCCCGTTGAACGATTTCGTATCACATTGAATTGTATTTAAATGTATGTTTACCGCATAAGTTGATTTTATTTGTAAACTCTGCATTATGAGTTTTCTTACACAATGCAATTCAGCACTTAAAATACTACTTAATTTCTGATGTGCAATAATCTTTATATGAAGATTTTAATAAATGATATACATACTTATTTTCAACATTAATTTAGTTTGTATTGTACAAGCTAGTGTATTGTTGTTGTAAAATACTTTGTTGAAAAAAATATTGTAATATTGTGTAGAAATGTAATATAATTATAATTTTATATGAATGTATGTTGAATTTATGACGCTTATATTTATGTAATCATGAAATACTCTGTTTATGAAATTCATAATTCTTTATAAAAAAGCTTTGTATGGATGTTATATATTATAACATAGTATTCTATTTTTGTATGAACTTACGGAGTGAATAAAATTTTGCATTAGAAAAACAATTTTATGTTTAATAACAATTTCAAAAATTGTTGTAGTCCATTTTTTTGCTTTTTGACTTGTGAAGGCGGGAGTCGTTCTAGCTTGAATTCGGACATTTGTACTAAGATCATCATTTCTGTTAAACCTAATGATAAAATATGACATTTCTGCAGTGAAATAACAGCAGTGAAAAGAACAAAATTGTTCTTTTCACCGGTGAAAAGAACAAATTTTCGGAATTCCTTTTTCTATTTTTAGATTATCATATCAAGATGTACTTCTCTTGTTTATATACTTGTTTATATTTTGTCTATGATCACGAGTGAAATACAATCGATATTCCACCGAATCCAACAAATTTCTTTTAATTTTATGCTTTTTCTTACCGTTTATTTACATAATAAAAGAGTTTAACTGAAACATTTTCTGGAATAATGACGTCATTTCGTCAACAAAATGACGTCATTTCAATGTATTGAGGCACGCCACGGGAGAAAGGGTCACTTTTTAGCGAAAGAGAAATTATTATTAATTATTTTCTTGCAAAAGTGGCATAAAAGAAACAGAAAATGTGTTCATGTCAGTGTAAGATCGTTTGTTATTTCACTTATATTTTCTATGATCACTTGTGAAATAACAAACGATCTTACACTGACATGAACAAATATCCTCTATTTATATACCTGTTTAATTCAAATAACAAATATATAAGACATTAAATTACACTTACCTGAATGCTTTAATTTAAGGACAAGTAGCACATTGCCTTTGTAATAATTCGCAACGCTTATGGCAGTAGAATTATTGATGAATGTATCATTAATTTTATTATACCACATTCAGTATGTGATTTTGTTTTAATTTGAGGATCTTCTTCATTAGTGTTTACCTTGAATTGAAATAGTATAATGTTCACATTTAGTAATATGAGTTTGAATTTTTGTTTAATTCTAAGTTAATAGTCTTAATCGGTGTACCTTTAAACCGGTCTTTTTGTGTACAATAATGTGTTCACATTACCAACACAAGGCGGTGAGCTAATCAATTTATATAAAAAATATTCACGTTTTCGGCATCCTGAAAGTTGTGCCCAATAACGTGAAGCGCAATTGTTCATTTGCCTCAAGTAATACTTATAAGCCCATGTTATTACTATATTATTTCATGATTATGTTTTGCAGTTTGAACTTGCCTATATAACGACGTTAATCAGTACTATTGCTCATATTAAACGCACATGCTTGGTCTTAACATTCTTCAAAACCAGCATTGCCATAAAACCGACATACACATCAGAACGACAACTCGTGATTGAAAATGCAAATGTGAGTATCAATACTAAAACAGATAATTCGTGTAAATAACACCAACGACGATGACACATTGTGACCGTGTTTGCGACAGCGTTGCATGTTTGTTAATGAAAGCTAGTTTACTTAACCATATAAATATCGACACTTTGTACAGTAACCAATGAGTGACAAACCTCGGCATAAGTGTGCCTGGTCGTTATGAATATTCCACTTTAAAGCACGCTATCATCGCATGCCGAGAAAATAGCTGTCTTATTTGATGATAATCACAAATGCAATGACACACTGCCCTACCAGTGAATGTGGGTCCCCCTGTAACATAATACATTTTTTAATGCATCACATATCAGACACAATTCGTAAGCATTGTTCTACCATTGCAGCACATCGCATAACTGTAATTGCGTGACAAATAACAGCAAGCGGCATCTCAAATAGAAGCAAGTGAAACAACTGACACGATAATTTGAATGATATTGGCGGGCTTCCGGTTAACATGGCGGACTTTTTTTCTCTATAATAACGCTATAATTAAATTTACCGTATCGAGCAACATTTAAGTAGCACCACAACACAAGCAGAAATTGCATAAAGATTACACAAGCGCTAAATGGAAACATTCTTTATCGAGCAGTTTTAATAATAATATTAACCAAGAGAAAATTGACCACATTAAATATCTGTGCGATGTTTGTCGTTGTGCACCATCATCGATTGATGAAATAACTAACACTATTACCGTAATGTTCCAAAATGACGCTGCCAAAACGTACCCCAAACAATGTACATACAATCATGCATTTAAAAGGCCATGGTTTGGTATTAAATGTAAACAAGCAAAGACTTGCTATTATGAAGCCAAAAACCGATATAAATGTGAGCGATCGTTGTCAAATAAGACTCTGTTACAAAAAGCTAGTAAGAATTACAAGAGAACTATGAATTTGTTTAATAACCAATATAAATTTAAAAATGCACACACATTACGCACAATGCATTCGAAGAGTCCCAAAGATTATTGGAAATATATACATAGAATTGGCGCTAAACAATCAAAGAAATGACCGAGTTTGGATTCGCTATATACTCATTTTAAAGAATACATGGTAATGATATTACGACCGAAAACAACGAGTTAAACCTACATACAAGTGAACCGGTCCCGTACGACACGCTTGAATTAAAAATGCCTTTTACCGAAACCGAAATTGAAGCGAATATCCAACGCCAAAAAAAATCAAAAGCAGCCGGGCCAAATAAAAACATACTAAATGAATATATAAAATATACGAAACACATGTTTCTACCTATTATTGTAAAGTTTTTCAACATGATACTTGATCTTCACATCAATTTTAAATGAGAGACTTAACACATGTTTTGGAATCGAATGAAATTTTAAACGAAAATCAGACAGGTTTTAGAAAAAATCACTCTTGTATGGAAAACATATTTATTCTTCAATCTTTAATTGAAACCCTGCACAAATATATATATATTTTTATATATATATATATATATTTATATATATATATTTTTACGACGTCGTCTACATATTATATTTATTCCAATATTATTGTTAACTATGCGCAATAAGGTTTCTATAAAAAAATGTGCGGTTATATATGAAAGCATTGTAATATTTTACTGTGAGAAAAACAACATAGACAAAAATGACAGTTTTTCTCGATGTTTATTGTATATAATGTAGGTTTTATCAAATACTGTTGCACAAATTCGTGATTAGTGATTTTTTTATTCTTATTATGCTCAACGTATTCGTGAACATTATTTTAAGTACTCTTTCATAACAGTCTCTTATTACTTTCAACCTACTGTTTGCAAATTTCAAGAAACGAAATACTTGTTAAAATCCCTCGTTATTTTCGTATTGTTCATTTACATGTCTGGCTAATGAATTTATAGTCATTTATGAGTCAGTGTTTAGTGTAATTGACAATAGTTGTGATATGGAATCAGTGTGCAATGTAGTTGACAATAGGTGTGATATGGAGTAAGTGTTCAGTGTAGTTTATAATAGTTCTGATATGGAGTAAATGTTAGGTGTAGTTGACACTAGTTGTGATTTGGAGACATGGTTCAGTGCAGTTTATTTTAATTGTGATATGGAGTCAATGTACAGTGTAGTTTAAAATAGTTCTGATATATAGTCAGTGTTAGGAGTAGATGACACTAGTTGTGATATGGAGACATGGTTCAGTGTAGTAAATGTTAGTTGTGATATGTTCAGTGTAGTTTATAATAGTTCTGATATGGAGGCAGTGTTAGGTGCAGATGACACTAGTTGTGATATCGAGACATGGTTCAGTGTAGTTTATGTTAGTTGTGATATGGAGTCAATGTTCAGTGTAGTTTATAATAGTTCTGATATGGAGTCAGTGTTAGGTGTAGATGACACTAGTTGTGATATGGAGACATGGTTCAGTGTAGTTTATGTAAGTTGTGATATGGAGTTAATGTTCAGTGTAGTTTATAATAGTTCTGATATGGAGGCAGTGTTAGGTGAAGATGACACTAGTTGTGATATGGAGACATGGTTCAGTGTAGTTTATGTTAGTTGTGATATGGAGTCAATGTTCAGTGTAGATTATAATAGTTCTGATATGGAGTCAGTGTTAGGTGTAGATGACACTAGTTGTGATATAGAGACATGGTTCAGTGTAGTTAATGTTAGTTGTGATATGGAGTCAATGTTCGGTGTAGTTTATAATAGTTCTGATATGGAGTCAGTGTTAGGTGTAGATGACACTAGTTGTCATATAGAGACATGGTTCAGTGTAGTTTATGTTAGTTGTGTTATGGAGACATGGTTCAGTGTAGTCTATGTTAGTTGTGATATGGAGTCAGTGCTCATTGTATTTGACTAAAGTTATGATATGGAGTCAGTGGAAAAGTGTTGTTACAATATTTGTGATACGGAGTCAATGTTTAGTATAGCTTACAATAGTTGATGTATACATGTGTATTATGAAAATATTGATTTGTTGATATAAATACGATTATCTTTAAAAAAATATTTAATTGAACGACTCACATATATTTCAATTTTATAAACATAACATATGGATTGGTTTAATGCTGGGGTGGTCTATGTCCTGGATGACGTAATTCTGGGAGGACATATGTCCGGGTCTTTTCCAACTTTCGATCTTTCTCTATATTCAATCAACTATTCAGAAATGAACACTTATTCATAATATAATGTCAGCATATGCGTGTAATCATTTCTACAAACATGCACTTTCAATAACAATGTTGTTATAATTTAATATGCTTTTAACTAAAATAGTGAGTTTTATAAAGTTCCACAGTGCAATACAAACTGTCAACATCTAAAACTATTACTTTCTTATTTCTGTAATATGTTATGATGTCCTTGACTTTTTGTCTTTTCGGTAAAGCCGAAGCTTCTGTAAAACGTAATTGCATTCGTATAATAATATAAAGATGCACTCCCCAAATATTCAATTATTGTAATTTGCTCTATTATTTCATTGATTACCATACACGAGTGCCTGTCCGAAAGAGTCCTGTCTTGTTGCACGAAAGATACTTTTCTAATATGAACGGTTTAATTGTTCTCGTACTGTTGAAGTACATCTGAAAACTTTTAAAAGGATATCTACGCACAACTATGTTTTTCATTTGGTATGCTTTATTGTAATGTCAATATTTCATCCGGCAACATTTGGAAAAAGCAAAACAACATAAATTGCATGAACAAATACGGTGGGGAATCACATGTGGTTTATGAATATTTCTGAATAAAATAAACATAAAGTGTTAGTGGTTCTTCAACAGTTTTCATAGATGTATGATTGTGTTTCGTACTGAAAAACGAAACGTATTTAGTTGTTGTGAATTTAGTGCTGCATGTGGACAAAATCCTCATAGACAACGTGTTTGTGTGTGTGTATCAAGCACGATTTTGTGTCTAAATGAAGTGTCATGCATTGTTAACGAATGTTTAAAATACAAAAACACGACATTGTTTTTACGCATGCATAAACGCAGTTAAGCAGTAAACGTGTATGCTCTTCCATTGATAAAATTCATTTAACATTATCCATGATTGCTTCGAAATTGTATGAATGATTGTAATACATCAATATCATCAGCTCTTTTTCTATCATTAAACCATGTATGCACGGTCAGTTAGTGTGCATCTATATCACAATTCATAAGCAAGATTTAAATTTCATCGCGAGTTGTGCAAGTTTGGAGGATGACACGCGATGAATGTATTAGTATTGTTTACGCATAGCTCATAACCGATATCAAACTACGTATAGGGAATTTAGTGTTTTTTAATAACGTACGTGGGAATACATTAATTCAATTAGACTTATGCAAATTGGTTTGAACCACTACCATGTGTATACTAGACGCATAACGTATAGATGGTACATTTCACACATGGCGAATGTGCATGGTATAAGAACACAATGCATAAGGAACGAGGATGTATGTTCATTTGGGTCGGTGAATAATATAATCAACAACAATCCATTTATCCTGTGTCATTCTATAAACAATATATACATGTTAAGTATTTACACAATCTTATAAAAGTCAAATGCAATGTATAGATTTATTTGTTAACATCGGTTTATATATATTAAGCGTCCATAAAACAGTGTAATGTGTACTACTATTTTATTTAATTAATAGACGAATGATATGAACATATGCACGGGCATTATTACACTACAGCAGTTTGATACGTTTTGATCAACTGATGGTATATTCTAGTAGCAAACAAAGCGTTGCTTCTTATTATTCCAACATTTTTATGTCTGATCTGGACCGAATGTAGGATTGATGTAACAGTGGCCACATTCAATTACGGTTTACGTTATATATTATATTGTTTACATGCCATGTTGCTATTTGTTGTTCATAATATCTTCACTTTGGTATGATTTAACATATTGTATTTAGTATCAAATTTTGTATCACTGAAACAAATTATATTTATTTACTGGAATTTAGATGCAATATTTGACTTTCACCGTAAGTAACAATATATATTTGCATATAAGTATTAGCAAAATGCACTTATACTTACAACAGATTAATTAGTTTTTCAGCAGTCAGATGTAGAAATTATCAAATTTATTTGTACGTAGTATTTTTTATTGAACGTCTTATTTTATGAAACGTGTTGGTATAAGATTTACCACACCACACACTTATTAGATATGACATAGAATTGGGATAAGCTCGGCTTGAATTAGATTGCACATATAGCTATAGGGATTTTATTAACGGGTACAGCACATTACGTTTTGTTTTAATTTGTGTTCACATTATCATCGATCTTTTATTAAGGTTCTCCGATATGCGATGTTTTAGTTAATATTCAATATTTAAGGTACACGTTTATAAGTTTGTTTTCTTATGTTATATTTCGTAATGAGAATAAATAATATTACGAAGTTATAGAGCGTATAATTACTTACATACAAACCATTTCATTTAAAAAAAAACAATCACGATTTCCACAAGTTCAGTCAACAGTCTTCCACGTTAAAGATATGTGAAGCCAAATACATGAAAATGTTAAGTGAAATAACCACTTGTATATTTTGGTTTTAACATATCTATTTCAGACAAAACAAACATGTACATATTTCATACAACATTTATTATATGTTCATGCTTCAATGGGACTGGAACGAACGACAACTTATTTTATAGTTCCCCCTCGGTATACATCAAGTTGCATGTTGTAAGACGAAGATAATTGTTTTTAAAGTGATTAAACACTATTAACAGTATGACAGAACATAGGAAACTCCGATTGTACAGCTTCATTTGTTAATACATTTAATGGGTTGACATCCAAAAGATGTAACATATAGAAAAAAAGACATACGTTTAGGGGAAAAAAGAAAAGAAGTTTTCAAAGACTCGTTTGAAGTAAAAAAAAATTAAAAGCCGTTCTGTAGCATATTGATGAATCAAATCGCTAACTATTTATAATGCATTTGTGAAAAATGTCAGCTATTTAAATATCGTTGAATTGGTCATGAGTGTCTTCTCTAGATTGTTAATACAGGGAACGGTGTATATGGATATATACTGTTTATATGTTTGCCACGAATATGAACATAATAAATTAAGTTGACGTCCGCAGAGACATAACGAGAATGTAATATGTTGCGTCGGAATAGATGGTCGTTTAATGCGCTACGCTTTTTTCTTACGCGCGTATGTAATATTTGAGAGGCACGTTCGCAGTAAGGACATTAAGGATCTGAAATCGTCGATCGAGGAGGTTATTTCATTCAGATACTTACGCGTTCGGGATTGAATTTGCTTTGAGTTGTGACGAATTTCTAAGCAGGTTATCACTAGATGACCCAACTGTTGCGGACAAAATAACATTTAAATAGTTTGGTACAATGCTTGAACTAATCTTTAGATTCATATTAATGTATGTTTGCGTCTTTGTTTTCTGATAGATTCCCATCCTAGATCATTATATATATCTTCTAATTAGACACAATGTGTGCATTAAGATGTTTATGCTCGGTATGGATTTGTCTAGTTCGTTTTCTTCATATTGTTTACATACTGTGTCAAAAAGAACGTCGAAAAAGTAAATAACTGGTCCTATATATAAAAAGTATATTTTCTCGAGATATTTTATATCAAGCATTTTTAAAGATGCATTATATGGACTCGTGTACATGCTCTTCCTTAATAAAAGATATAATGCGCATGCCAAGTACAGTCATTGGACATAAATACACCTAAATATTTATGGACATTTATAATTGGTATATTCATGTTCTGCATGGTCAGCGCAGGATGAGATTGTTTATTTATTTTGCGAGTTATAAGCAAAGAGTCGGGTTGTGAGGTGCTTTATCAAATTAAAATATATATCAACCTCGCTTAAACGTTTGTTAATGTCTGATCGGATTACAACCTGACATGAAGCCATTACTATTTTGGCGCAAAAAAAAATGTGCAAGAACAAAAATAAAAATGTCTTTATGTAATATATAAAGTGCTAGCCCGTTCCATCAAATAATACATCACTCCGATCATTTACAAAGATTGAGACAATAATTGAAGATATGTGTTCAGTATAATGTGTTGGCTCATAAAAAAAGGTACGTGTAGTCATATTTTAGACATAATTTGTTAACTTTACGTTTCGATTAAAATCACATTTACGAATAGTAATGTGTTATTCGTGTTTGTCTTGCTAGTCCAATTGAATCATTGATAGAAAGCATAGTTGATCTAATCGCACCAGGCGGTCTACGAAAAACGCAAAAACAATAATGTATCTATTTTGTTGAAAGAAACACTTCGATCCATATGCGTTCGATAGTATGTTAAACATATCAAATGCCTTCTGTAGTTAACATGACTATAAACATCGGACAATTAGTATCACAGATCTATACAATGTTCGGTGACTTGATTTGTGACATCAGTCTGTCATTTTTTCGCAGTTGATTGCGGACACAATTATCACACAGCGGATTATAGGATGGGGTCTGAACTAATCAGAACATGTTCTGATTAAAGTGACTTTTGTTTCTAATCCAGGGCGTATTTGATTACAGCACATTTCCCAGAGATGTAGCTTATTAGCATTGTGGCAAATCCATTTAATTTGTAATGCTGGAGTTACGGTAATAAAAAAGCAATATAATATAATATGTTATGCGTGATGCAAACACTAGGTCTACATAATTGTCATGTAATTTCGATTTAACACCATTACAACGTTTTGCCTTACTGCCAATGCACGTATGTATCACTTTATTATGTTGGCTAGGACCTCGAGACTGAGACTTATACTTGTCCAGGCAAATTCTCATTAAAAACCATTGCGTTACTTGTTATATATTAATTGATTTATGAAATTTATTAGACTTTCAGAATTAAGCATGATTTATGATAGCAACTTTAAGAATGTCTCATATTATGAATCATGATGACCTGTAAAATGCTTAAATGACTAAACTTTCTGTTATGTTCTGTTCTGTATAAACATATTTTGATCCCAGCGTCAAAGCGGATGATATAAATAACTATAACGAGAACATTTCGAATACAAGTATATTATGTAGTTCTAAATCATTATAAGTATTGATCGACATAGCATTTTACGTTTTTTCATATATTGGTATTAATGTAAATACAATTAATAATGTGGAAGTATGTATCAACATGAAATTGGAACGCATTAGAAAATGTACCCATAGATTATGTTTTTATTCTGCGCTTTACGCTTTCCTCTGATTTTATCAGAAATTGATCAACATAGTTATTCGTATTTCGCTAGCTTGCTCCACATTTGAGGGCTAACATCCGTCGAACAACTGATATATGTGTTGAGTTCTGAGTGTATGTAGCACCAAGCATGGGCACGAATGACTAGTACAATGATCAAAACATTGCTGGTAAAACAAAATGGAATTCAGAATTTCTTACTATTGACTGGAAAAAACGTTCCCGATTATTTTATTTACTAACATTACTAAAATAAAGATACGTATGTTAGATGGTTGCAATGCAGAAAAGTCCACATAATCTTAGGAACAAAATATCTTATGTTAAAAATTTAAATCGTTGCCACTTATTTGTGTACATTTTGTAATAAAGAGGTAGAAACTACTATGCACTTGTTCTGGTACTGTCCATATTCTCACGAAATTGTGAAATTTGTTGTTGAGACTATTCATTGAAGATGACCAAGCTTAACTACTCAGAGTACATGTAAGGATCTAATACTTGGAGTCACGACCCCAAAACAGAACGATTTAAACATTTTGTGTCTAGAAATTAAACGGTATATGTGTTATTGTCAGAAGAAACACAGAATCCCTTAACCTTGTTGACTTGTAAAATTGTACAAAAAACACATTTGTAAAATATATATATAACCACAATCAACACAGATGATAAATTACGAGACTTGTCCCATACACAAATATGTGTATACATCTTCCTTAATGACATCACTAATCGTAACACGTAATAAAGATAATATAGACACATGAACAAAAGAAGAAAACAAATAATTGCTGGTCAACTTTTTGTTTGCTTTACATAAGCAAGAGTTCAAAAACAATTATCGCAGTGACCAAACCTATTCAGTATTCTTGATGTGAACCGATTCTTAGTGTTTTATAATGAAATGTATAGAACGACTGACATTGAAAGAAAACAATGCGGTTAAGTGTTTGAAACTTATTTAACAATAAATAATGAAGATTTTCCCTGTAATAGTCGACTTATTTTGGGAATTACCCCCATTATAGAGAATACGCACGAAAAGAGTAACATCCAAATAGTTGTATATTAAGCATGCGAATAAGTGTGCGTTTTGTTATATTAAAAATATTTGTTTTAGAGTACATGTGTATATGTCACCATATTTTACCATTACTTTCGATAAACTATAATAAAGTGTTCATGTAATAAATAAATCAAACAACGCAACAGTGAATAATGATATATATATATATGTGTGTATATTATAGCTTCCTCGACTTTATGTTAATTAACACCCATGCATATACATACAAATTGAAATGAAACCAAAACATGTTCACGTCTTACATGCATCGTCTTTTCATCATGGTTTTTTTTACATATATCACACTTAAACAATCAGTCCTTAAATTACCAGAGTATATAAAATGTCACCTTTGCTAGAACAATATAAATAAGTGAAACTCTGTAAGCATTCAATTCAAGTACTATTGTATTACTCAATGGTATGAAGGAGACCAGAGCAACAGAGTTACAACTTTTTAAAGGCACGATGAAATGAAATTACAAACACGTATCAACTACATCCCTCCTTTTTACAAAAAGATTTAAGAATNTATTTATATATATATATGTATATTATAGCTTCCTCGACTTTTTGTAAATTAACACACATGCATATACATACAAA
Source organism: Dreissena rostriformis (assembly GCA_007657795.1). NCBI lineage: Eukaryota > Metazoa > Mollusca > Bivalvia > Myida > Dreissenidae > Dreissena > Dreissena rostriformis. The sequence continues at coordinate 31,386 of VMBQ01007600.1, read as the reverse complement.
TTGAAATGAAACCAAAACATGTTCACGTCTTACATGTATCGTCTTTTCATCATGGTTGTTTACATATATCACACTTAAACAATCAGTCTTAAAATTACCAGAGTATATAAACTGTCACCTTTGCTAGAACAATATAAATAAGTGAAACTCTAGAAGCATTCAATTCAAGTACTATTGTATTACTCAATGGTATGAAGGAGACCAGAGCAACAGAGTTACAACTATTTAAAGGCACGATGAAATGAAATTACAAACACGTATCAACTACATCCCTCCTTTTTACAAAAAGATTTAAGAATATAGAATCATATAGTTTATATTTCAGATTATCATCGTGCACATACAGGAAAAAGCAGCAATATTGGGTGTAAAAAATCAATATTACATAGCTTGGTTGTTTATTTTGATTGTAATATACTATGGAAATAAATGTAAATGATAATGAATGTAATACCAAAAAAAATAACCATATAGACTGAGGCGATAATTAATCAAAACGAACATTATACTAGCAATGATTAAAAAAGCTGCGTGATCTATACACGCGTATATTATTCAAAATAAATAAAACGAAGATTAAAAATAAATCGATTAAGAAGCTACCATCAAAGAAAAACATACTCAATCCATTTAATTTATGAAAATGTTTCCCTTTGTTAGAACAAAAATAATTCCAAATTATTTCTGGTATGGTTTTTGTTATCGCTATTCTCACATTCCATTTCATTCATGAATAACTTGCACGCATGAAAGCTTATGAACCCACTTCTGGGTTATTAAAGCAATGTTACCGAAAATAAACATTAATTCGGAGTTATCGTTTGAACAAGATCTTTAACCGCAATATTGCGAAGACAGATTTTAATGCTCAAGAGGACATTGTAATTGCCATCTATAATTTAAGAGAGTCTAAATCGATGGAAATATAGCGTACACTTTTTTTCTACAAAGAATAATAAGCGAAGCTTGAAGCATTTCCTTTCCGATATAGGTATTGCATCTACTCAGATAATTGAAATCATTCACCATATACGGACTATTGCAACACCGACGAAGCTGTATCAAACAAAAACATAGTCACTGTGTTTATATCAGACAGTTTACGCAAAAGAAATAGGACATTCTTGAAATATTTTCATATTAATCAAAACGTTACGTAAGAATGCAGTCATAAAGAACATGTATATATATATATATATATATATATATATATATATATA
>VMBQ01007600.1:0-29930 GCA_007657795.1 Dreissena rostriformis | reverse complement strand
GAGGAAGATGGTAAGATACCCTTTTTGGACACTTGTGTTCACGTACACGACGATGGTTCCACCAAGGTTACTGTTTACCGAAAACCAACACACACCGACCAGTACCTGAACTTCAATTCCAACCACCACTTAGACCACAAACGGTCGGTAGTTAGGACATTATTTCACAGAGCAGAGAAAATCGTCACTGAGGAACATGACCAAAAGTCAGAAATCGAACACTGCAAAACCGAACTTAGGGTCAACGGTTATCCAGAGTGGATGTTTACGATCCCCAAGAAGAAAGAAAAAACACCAACTGATAAATCCACCAACAAAAAACCAAAAGATCAACATAGGTATGCCATACATCCGGGGCACGTCAGAAGCTCTGCACAGAACATTCAAGAAATATGGTGTCAACATGTACCATCGACCATACAACTCAATCAGACAACAATTAACTCATGTTAAAGACAAAACAGACTAGTTAAAATAACAATGTGAACAATGCAAAAACGATTACATATGTGAAAAAGAAAGATCACTGGACATAAGACTGAAAGAACATGTAGCCAGATCCAACTCGGCCATATATGAACATTGCTCCCGCACAGGACACCAGATCGATCCCAACAATACCAAGATACTAGCATCCGAGGACTCGCACATCAAACGGCGTGTCCAAGAGGCAATTAACATCAAACAACGAAAACCGTCGCTAAACCGGGACGAGGGGCTGGAACTTCCGCCTGTGTACAATGTTCCCCTCTTGTCACATGACCATCCTACGTCACGTGACTCGGTCAACTGACCAGCACATCGCTGATGAAGACTATGTGATATAGTCGAAATATTCGAGTAAGTTCAAATGTTGCTCTGAGTTATGGAATGTATTGACTCAAATAATTTAACTATGTTTACAGGCTTCAACAAAACCGGTCATAATATATGGATATTGCGAATTGTTTATAGTTGTTTACTTAATGCAGTTTAATTGATGACTTAATTCATCATGAAATATTCAAACATTTGTAAATAGGTTCACAATGTTATAAATATAAATCATACAACCAGACTCACTGCTTACATATTTGACTTCCTTCCGACAAAAAGTTATAAATAGAGTTGAATTGTCATTTCCGTATAATTTGCGTTAACGGCAATAATCATTAACGACATCTGTGTAAAGTGACATAGCTGAATAGACATATGAATGTTTCCGATCTCAATTTCTTGTCAATAAACTGCGCCCTTTTATTATTTTAAAGAGAAACGTTTCGCAAAACCGATGTTCTTAATAATCTTAATCGTAATCGTGCTCTTGTCCTAAAAGCCTGCGAATAAGCCAAAATCATTATTGCGACTACACTTAGTGACATTTCATTTAATCTGTTTAGGATACGATACGACAATGTTGTGTTTTCATAATCGTTCTATATCTAGTGGCAGGATACCGTTACATGTATATCAGCATTGTTATGACTGTATGTAAGTAATACATAGCAAGAAACGCCGATGATTGTTTGATTTATTTTATCAAATGACATGACTAAACACGACACAAAACTGATAATTTTAACAATGGAAACGTGTTGATTACTCATGGTCTTCGCTTTTTATGATTTCATTTCGAAGAACTATTTTTGCTAAAATCACGCAATTGGTCAGTCAAACAATTTCGATGACATGATCAAAAAATGTTAGCTTGATAAATTAAACACAATCGTGGATTATACGGTACTGAAAGGTAAACAGTGTGATGTGATTTTTGATTGAAAACTACTAATGCTCGAAACCTCCGAAAAAATACACGAATTACGTTAACGTTTTGGTTAAACTGACGTCTTGACTGCACGTTACGACCGACACATTGTATTTAATACAAAATGACTGCTAATCAAAATGATTTGACCTTTTTTTAAACAATTTGCTTATGATACATTTTTGTCATGGTTCATTTTTGTACCTTTTTAAGTGATATAGATCAGTTGATTTTCAAATTGTATTGCCGATTGATTAATATAATTTGGTCATCGTTGATACTGTGATAACATACACCAATCATGTCTTTTTTCTCGCCCTATATTCCATTAATCAACAATCATTCGTATAATTGTTTATATTTGTATTAAGCTTACATACCAAATGCTGGTGTACATTAAAAACCATGCATAGCCAGTCATTACAGTCATTTTCCTTTAAAATCAAATTCTAAACTTATGCAAACGTATATGTCAACTCAATTTATATTGATACTTTATATGTATTCTTCTTCTGATTCGACTGTACAAAATCGTGCTCATTTTTACAGCCGGACAAGAAAAATAACTAATTAACTGTAGCTTTGTACGGAATTATGGTTATTGCATTTGCACTGTACGTTGCCCTAACTTTTTTTATGTATTTATATAAATTTGATGAAAAGGATTTGTACTCTTATCTTAAAAATGGTTGACATCAATCATACATGACGGCTTGTATGTTGAGTTTCTTCATATACCGCTTTTACCGGTTCTTATTTGTATTCATCCACATGCGCCTAATGCATTGTCATTTGCATTTAAATAGAAATTATCCATGCATATTAATGGCACTTTTGCTTGATTCACCAGTAAATAAACGTTAATACAACATGATTTACTGAATTGCATGATATAAAATAAAATGAAATGTGTGTATTTATGAATTCATTTGATTTTGTGTATCCTTCTTATGGGTTTGTTTACTTTTACGCTCGCAGCCATCGCTTCAAAACGTCAATATGTATTGTAAATGATATAAGTCGATCATGGGAATAGTCTCGTTTATTTTTCATATGCAAAATGCATTATTTATTGCATATAATTAAAAAAACATGTTCATTTCCACTACGAAGAGCTTTAATCAAATGTTCACTTCTTATGAACAATTCCTTGGAGATAATCTAAGGAAATTCACAAAGTATTAATTATGCCTAATTTTTCGGGTTATAGTTCGTGTTTTTCAATCACCAATTTGATTATCATATAATGTGAACATACATTAACGGGTTGTTAATAATATTTTTACTTTTCATGATATTTCGAAATTCACAACTACACTTGACAATGAGCAACGAAACTCAATTTTTAATTCCACTGTTCTTGTCAAGCACAAACTCGACATGCGACAATCAAATATTGGCATCGCATTTTGTTATAATTATTTGTCCTCGTCGCTGAAAACTCTCGAGTGTCATACCGTTTGTTGCATTTAAAATCTTCCATGAAAAATGGGCATTTTCCATCCATCTAAATATCATTGGATCATGAGCGAGTTTGTTTCTGCTGTACAGCATAACACTATTTGCAAGGGTTTACACTTTCATGTTCGTGTATGTTCTTGTACAACTTGTTTTGATCGTTAATTATATTTTTGGTATTTGTATGTGTTTTAATAAACATATATTTTCGTACATGCCCACCTTAAAACTAATTACCGTCACTCGCTTAAGTCTCTTCAGTATCATGGATTAACATTAAAGATAATTGTTCGATACACTCAGGAGAATGGTTCAATATACTTAAGATAATTTGCCAATACAATTAAGAAAATTGTTAAAACCCTTAAGATACTTTGTTCTATTAGATTCATGTAGTTTATGAAACATATAATGTACTTCAAATACAATTATTATCTTAATTAAAGAAGATACAGTATGCGGTATTTTGTTTAAACTGACATGTTTTTGAAATTATTACCTGCACACAAAAGACGTCACTAAAGTTTTAAGCGAAGCATGTTTTGTTTTTTAAATTACACTCTTGGAAAATATCCGTTGACATCCGGTAAAACTGTTTAATGGTTGTGTAAAGGATTCACTTAAATTAAGTAATATCAACACATTCATGTATCAATTCTACTAATGCATGTTTCGCCTCTGGCGTTCAACATTGTACATATGTATTAGATCTGTTGAGGCAAATACTTCTTTTAGTTCAATATGAAGACGCGATACACACATAATCCACTTTGATACGTTGTACTTCAATACATTTACAGTGTTTTTGATCCTGGTACCACAACCAATTTTCCAGATTCCCATTTGTATATAAGACATAACAAAGACAAATTACAGACGGACTACGAAAACAAGTAGATGGAATGTATATCACCGTCATCCTTGTAATCAATTTGTTGTAGTACAAATTAAGGCATGTGTTTCAGTTACTTTGGCAAGCTGGCTGACACTGATTGAATATATGCTTTTTCGTGTTGTCACGCTGAGCCACTCGTGCATAGCAACACGGTTTCGTCCAATATGTGACCGTATGTGTATAAACTATTATGTCATGTCAAGACGTTAACATGTATACTCTTTTCCAGATAAATCCTAGCAGTTCAAAGTTATTTATCAGTGCTTATTGACGTGAATTTTGTAAAAACCGCATTACCTCATCTTCCTTCATTAACTAAACATACCTTAATACTGTTCATATATATTTGTCAATGTTTACAATGTTGTAATAAACGAATGAATGCTATTGTAGAATTGATTATGTGCTATGATAATGTAGTAGTTACATCTTCAATAGTTTAATACTGAATTACGTTTCCAATTTACTTCGTATTATACTTACACATATAGATAATCGATTGAAGAGTGCATGCATTGACAAGTTTTCCAGTACGATAACTTTTCTACATGTATCAACACAGACTATTAAAAATCTAACGCGTTTTATGAGAGTACCTTATCAAAAAGTCAAAATCTTAAAACGGAGGATTTATTTCAGAATACCTTAATTAAATAAAATGGGAAATAACATCATGTGAATAACAAATGTATGACATAAAAAATGACACGACTATACAAATCACAAAATACTACACACAATTATGAAAAGATAAAATATGGTTTACAGCCGTTTGTCTTATTTAACGCTTAAAACAATTTACGCTATGATAACGTGCTAAGTTACCATAGTAACATATACATATTCACGTCATTAACGAGCCCGTACGCTATATCAAAATAAAATATAAGATTAAAGGTTACTCAGAGACAACAGAAAAGAAAACATGTGTCATTAAAATGTATTTAGCAAACTGGCTTTGCCTCAAACAAAGTGATATACTAATTCAATTCGTCGAACACAATATATACAGGAAAAATGTATTCCCAAAAACTTTATCATGAAATAAATAGTGTAGCCAAGCCGCTCATGTCATGGTTTTAATATTGTAGCATATTCACGATAGTTATTTTTTAGACGTCAATTTGCCGAGTGCTTTAATAATAACAAGATGATACCAAATGGTTGCCCGCAAGCTTTGTATCAGCAAAGCTTTTCTCTTTTATGCAAAACAACACATAATGCTGGCGGCGTTACATTATAAATAAGAAGCAGTAAGACAAAATACCTTGTAGTTTAAATGGCAGATATACATCCGGTGTATCCTTTAGCGTGTTGAAATTATGTTATATCGTCTTTGTGTTGTAAATATTTAATAGTATTCTGCTGCATTTCATTGGTTTTTGAACTGCCTGGAAATTAATCCTCAGCGTTTATGCTTATTAGAAGTAACTTTCATAAAACAATGAAATACGGATCAATGCTTTTCTATTCATAAGTAAAACAGCGTTCATTATATGATGTGTTATCAATGCTGATTTACACATGCTTTTGCAATAACGATCAGTTAATTTTGTTGAGAATTCAGCAAAGAAAATGTTTATGGCGCATGTTAAATACAAAACGCAACATAAAATACATAATAATATATACTTATTATACGTTATGGATAACCAACACACATACCTTCAGACATGTATATTAGAAATAAGTCGTTATAATTTGTTGAAATTGCAAACATATGTATTTTTAGTTCGCATTATCTCCAGAATTTAAGGGACATTTCGGGTGCACATTTTATTTTCAAAAAATAAAATAAGATTATCTTTTAAAAAAAGAGTATTAAATTTGTTTTATAAAATTAAAGAAAGTTGTCATGACAGTAACGAGTAAATACGAATTTAATGTACATGAAGCGCTGCACTAAGTATTCGCCGTATCGATAAGGGGCTTTTGTTAAGTAAACTTCTAATTAAAGTATGTTATTTTTGTAGGCGTTTGATTGAGTCTCCATGGAGGCGTGTATAGAAACAAATACGAACATGAGATATGCACATTAATAAGATTTACAATATAAATTTAAAATTCAGTACAGAACAATTTAACAGAGAAAATAAACATAATAACAACGCTATGAATGTAGTGTTACGTAATTTACATAAGACACTGTATCAATACCTTATTTTATAAACATCCAAACCAATATGATATTAAATCGTCCGTAATAATCATGTTCAAACATTAAAGCAATTCCTTGTTCAATTGTTGTTTGACGCGACACATTTTATAGCAGTTTTCATTTCCTTTTGAAACGACTGATTGAAGAATGCGTAAATGACTGGGTTAGCTACATTATATACAAAGTAACAATAAAACACAATAATGTTCGGGGGTATCAGTTTTGTTGCCATCAGCCATCCGGGCAGAAACGCGACGATGAATACAATAGTTACGATGAATAAAATTCCAGCAGTTTTTATGTTAGCGATCCGATGTCTTTCACGAACAGACTTCCTGGTATCTTGACGATAGACATTACAGCTCGACAGTTTCGGCGATTCGTCGGCATCTGTTAAACCCTGTCTTTCACCCATGTAGGCCATTTCATCCCCACGTAAGTCGGTATCTTTGTCCGATTCGGAATTCACTGTAAAGGATGTGATGACTATCCGACCGTTTCGATGTTTTCGACTTGCTGATTGTGGATGTTTTTGAACTTTCGGATCTTTGAATGATAGACATTCTAAACTGTCGGTTAGCTCGATATTGTTTCGTGTTTGGTCGGTTGGTTTAAGACTTTCGTCTTCGTTTTCCTCCCGTATCTCACCATTAAGCGCACATCGTTCACGCTGGTTTGATACACTGTTGTCGCTATCGTAACGTTGCCCCTTTTCCATGCTATCTATTCTGTTGGTCTCCGAAATTGACTCTGTGGTTTGCATGGAATCTGTAGCTGGGGTTGTATCAACAAAACATTTACTTTGATCGGCCTTATGCGTTACTACGCTCTTCGAGTCAGGACTATTCGTGTTACGCGACAAGAACGAGGTCAACAGAGTTGATCGACGTCCAGAAGAAATTGAAGACGTTTTAAGACGTTTAGACCGACGTGTTAATATTGAGCGATATATCAATGCGTACAAAATTGATACTGTGATAATCGCGATGAGGAACAAAGACGCATACAACTTTTGATATGCTTTTCGAAATGACCTGCTGAGTATAACTTCATTTGGTAAACAAAAACCGGTAAAACTGAATTCTTCGTCATTTCTGTTTGTATAAATGTCCTTCACTTCTTCATTTTCTGGACAACCAATGTTGTCTCTGATTCTTTTGACCGAACAGTTCGACGACGTATACAAATTGATTTTCCAGACGGCACTTAGAGCATTGTCACTTCTAACTATATTATTATCAGCGGAAACATTATAAAGGATCGTTTCAGGCAAACTATTATTTCTTATTATCCATATAGAGTTTTTACGATGATATACTCCGTATGCAAGACTGGTGATTAATCCGAGAGACAGAGAAAACACCAATAACGACTGAATTATGCGCTTTGCGAGTCGAATGTTAAGAACTTTCACCCATGGGCGGCAAATGCAGAAATATCTATCAAATGCGATAGCGACCATTATAAAAGCACTATAAGGGACATTAGATGTTATAAGGAACTGATAAATTTTGCACGCGATGTCGCTATCCACCTTCTTGTAATTAAACTCTACATATATCGTGAGTGGAATGAGCAAAAGACAAGTTACAAAGTCAATCGATGCAAGCGTTAGAATGAAGAATGTGGACGTGTTCTTGTCCTTTTTCCTAGAGAACACGTAGAGGACGAAGGCATTGCCAGTGGTTCCAATGACGCTGAACATAGACAGCATGCACGTGATGACTATGATCTCGGGTTTGTCCGACGGGTTCTCCGTCAACTCGTCGCCATTTGTGGTTTGATTCAGCATGATAATTGGCACTAGCATGGCAAAATGGACGACTCTGAAAGAAGACAATAATACAACTTTCAATAAATTGTATTTATGTTTCGAGATTATCATATTACCCTGATATATAGATATGTTTAGTTTATGCCTAATCAATTAATCATTTGAGATAAAAAACATATAACAAACGAAAACATTACTCAACGATAATTTATCTAATTTAATCGTTGGGATATGTATCATGCGCTTATAACAACAAACATGGACTAAATTTAAAAAATGATGAAGGTTGTTTTATTGGCACATGCTGGGTTTTAGTGACAATCAAACTGGTCTCAATCTTATTTGAATGCACTATATTCATTATCTTTAAACTTTTCAACGAGTATCATCATTTATAAATTGTATATGCATAAAACTATATGAACTTTAATTTACCAAAACTATTTAAAATACACGAACACATACATAAAAATATATAAAAGGCCTACTAATAATACACATTCATAAGAAAACAATACAATGCCTTATAAACACATATTTGCACTGTCATATATATCACACACATGTCTTATTTTTTTCAGCAAAAATAGTTAAAGTGTTATCAATATAAACAAATTAGTAGTTTCAAAGAACAACAGCGATAGTTTTCATGTTTGGCCTGCACTTACTAATAACCGGAATTAGTTTAAGCTATAAACGAATACAGCTTCCAATTATGTGAACTTTTTCTGGTGAACATAATAATTCAAGCTATTTTTCAGACTACCCGAGAATCATTTCGAATCATACATTTAAATTATATGATTTCGTGTTCTGAAATCCGTGTAACACTCAGGGATTTTGTTTTGCATAAACCGTTCCACGGCGATGACCACAGTGTGAGCAACGGACAAACAACCTCGATTCAATTTCACATTGAACGCAAATTGTTGTGGCAACAATATCGATACAAAGGTATAATTTGTATGATCGTTATATTTCGTTGTATTTCTATTAACCATCAGAAAATGATTGCATATGATTTATTCCGAAATGGTCGTTTAATTTAAAAATACAGGTATTAGCAATTGATAAGGACATACGTATGTCTTGTAATATATACGTGACAATGTATATAATTTAACTGACGTATTATGATTAACTAACACGCTTGTTGACAGATGAAATATAAAGTTTAATGTAGCTTCTTAACAATCTGAATAATATTGTGAACACATCAGGGCGCGCTACCTCAATGTGCGTAGGGAGTTAAGTAGAGCATTACGAATAAATAAACCGAATACACAAAAGTTTTAATAACAAACATGATCAATTAAAATCACACATTACTTTTTCCGTTAGAGGATTACATGCACATTTTGTCAAGCGGTATTTTTGTAAACTAACCTCTGACAAATTATGTGAACAAACTGTCGATCAATTAAACATTCATCATGCTAAACTTTGGAATGCAAAAGACCCTTTCAATCAGTTAAACACACATCATGCTAAACTGTTGAATACATTATATGTGTCAACAACCAATTGAACGTCTTAAAACTAGCGTAACGACATGCACCAAGTCTATAATATATCAAATTTGTTTGCCTATGGATAATATGCAATCGAGTAAATCGAGTCTGTAACGTGTGCTTTCTTAAAGTTCTCTCAACGCGTATTACTCTGGTTTGATTAACGACCTGATTATATTTACGTTCAGTGTTTATGATCCATTGCAATCTTGTTTTAAGTTTTAATGAATTGCAAACCTTCATATTATGTGTTATATTTTATTTCAAATATATGTGAATTATTTGCAGATGCGATATTCAGGAATAATCAAATCCAGAAACACAATAAGGATATACATAATTATTAATATCCGCTAGTCTATTATTCTTTTGTTTCAGTCACGCGAGCCTTTCTAACTGCACATAATCACCAACAGATGTTCGCATAATGCTTTATTGTATAAATAATGAAGTAGATTTATTCTCCTGACTTGTTTCTACAGCGGTTTTAGAGGCAATAAACGGGGTTTTTAATTTGAATATGATTTTCACTAACTCAATGCACACACATTTGAAATAGAATTCAATGATTTTAATTGCATATTTTATATACTTTAGAAAAATTAAATAAAATAAAACATGAAAATACGTACATAAATATTTGCCGTCCATGTGCTAAATTAAAGTCCAAACGTAAGTTGATTTAAATCCACCAAACACATACACGCCTATGACATAGTTCAGATACCTTAATGCTATCAATATCCTTTGCGATGTGATCCCGTTACCGGGGAATGCCAAGACGAAGAGTAAATACTATCGCTATTGGTTATCAAAGGATTGCCGTAGCGGCTTCAACGACATGGCAACGCTTTAAAGCTATTTTTCCAATAAGAGTGTATCTGTCCGTGTTCAAAAGTAGTGGATTTTTTTCTTTAGAGTATTTTTCCCTTCTGGTTTAAATTCTATGAAGCAGTCGCGCCCATAAATTGTGTGGTTATAACCTGTATTCTATGTGTTACTACGAACTGTTGATGTATTGGGGACTTCGTTGAAAAACTAACGAGTTAGGTGCGTGTACCGGGATTTAGCCGAACATTTATTGGCATGCCTGTTTATTTTATTGTTCAAAATCGGACATTTTCTTCGTATAATTGATGCAAGGCTTGTACAATCGGACATACTCGCAAGAGACTGAAAATGCCTTAAAAATTTGCTGTTTTTTATTCGGGCACTATGGAAATTAGATGAGGTGTAAACATACCATATGGAAAATAGCCCTGCGCATATACCTTGATCCGCATTACTCGTATATGCGATCTTAAAATATGGTGATTTCCATAATATCATAATTAATGTATTCAAACAGACTATACGTATTGAAATTGGTATTGAAATGGCAAACCTTAATAACAAAAGGAACACCGTGATCGGTAACAAGATTGATTATATCCAATCATATATGATATAAAACGCCTGGTATGAGTATTACAAAAAGATTAGTCCTGCTACGCAAATAAATATTAACTTTCATAGTTTTTACATGTATATTATTTTTCTCCATATTTAACATAAAGCAAGATGTCAGGCAACCTTTTTAAACATTATAAAGAAACTGCTCGAGAAGTTCATAGAAAGGCACAGTTGTACAGCTGAATAAAATAAAATCCGGAATATATGATTATACGTTTTAAAACAACATAACTTGAAATGATTATATAGCGGTAAAGAAACCACTTTATGTAAATTGTATTTATATTTAATATTCCTCGTGTGCGGGGAAATAAAATGGTGCTAACAAGATATTACTCAGTTAATTATTTAAATTATTTAATGAATTGGATTTGCACAATCAAATTACCTTGAAGGAAGGCAAACACANAGCTGAATAAAATAAAATCCGGAATAAATGATTATACGTTTTAAATCAACATAACTTGAAATGAGTATATAGCGGTAAAGAAACCACTTTATGTTGATTGTATTTATATTCAATATTCCTCGTGTGCGGGGAAATGAAATGGTGCTAACAAGATATTACTCAGTTAATTATTTAAATTATTTAATGAATTGGATTTGCACACTCAAATTACCTTGAAGGAAGGCAAACACATTTTCTCTGATATTTGAGGTTCATTTACATGTGATTTATCAAGACATGGCACTGAACTTTGAACAACCCATTGTGGTATCGATTTCGAAAGTGACTGTTTATTAGTCTAATTGTATATAGTACCGTCGACAGCATCAATTAGCTTCAAAGTTATAATAATAATGACGAGCGTCAAATTGGTTTACTGAACATAACGCACCAGGTGGGATACATGACGGGACATTATATTTTCAAATTAATTCCGTTGTTGGCACGATTATCTTTCGCCAAATTATTAAACCCTTTAAGAAATATGGAATATGTAGGTTTACTTTGAAATATGATTATTTTTCAGCAATATTATTACTCGTATTATTCTATCTATCATGGAAATTAAATTGCGATATGACTTCCGTTTTAGGCACCATTATGTTTGGTTAAAATAATGAACCATTTTAGATATCTTTAATATGTACTTTTACTATGATTTTCTTTTAGTAACAATTCTCCTGCCATAATAATATTCGTATTATACTATCAACAGACAACAATGAAGTATTGCTTATGAATTGTATTTCAAACTTCATTATTGCAATCCGAACACTTGTATCACTTACATGATTACAATCTTTCTAACGTATATAAATACATAGCAGATGTATAATTTTAGTTGTATGAACAAGTTGTTTACACAATGCGCTTACATGCTTAGATAGACATGTGTTATCGCAGGTTTATAAAATCAAATATTATCACATGCTATACCTTGTTTTGAATGTAATACAGACATTACGTATTTTTTTATATTGCACATGTGTAATACAACATTTTTAAGCGTTTTCATTGGCTACATAATCAATAACTAACCAATCGCATGGCTTTATTTTGGTGAAATGACGTCGTCAACATGAAATGACGTCACGATAGTAAACATCTTTCAGATCTATCAGCATTTGTTTGTTCAATTAAGATGTATTTTATTTAGTTTAAAAGCATGTGATAAATAATATCTGACACTCGTTGTCATTTCATATCATATTTTATTAAACTCGTCCAGGAAATTCGTTAGTTACCTCGCCAAAGGCTCGCTTACTAACAAAATTCCTGAACTCGTTTAATAAAATATGTATGATATGACAACTCATGTCAGATCATATAAATATGTAATTAAGGAGCCGTTTAATTATAAGAAATACACGATAATCTTATTTATTAACAAATTGATAATCTCACTTAAAACCATGTACAGTGGAATTATTGGTCGATTTTCTCCTTCAATATAGACAAAGTTTGGGTTGTGGCGGGCTAATAAACCAAAAATGCATGTAAAACATGTATATACCAATTCTTTGTATTAGTGTAACCATAAATATGTAATGCTTATACAACTGCAACACAAATCAATTGACGTTTGGATAACGGCACCAGCTTACAAATCAACAACCTTATAAAATGCCGTCTCCAAAGTGCCCCTGGTGGAGAACCCGACAAAGCGGCTGAACTCCAGGATTGCAGAGACAACACATCCATGGGGGATGTATGACAGGAAAGTATGAGCCTGCAAAAGAAGCTGTACAAACAGATGGGTGGAATACAGAAGATCACCAGTTTCAACATTTCCTCTAGACTCCAGGTCGATAAGAAGATTAAGTTGTATTTATGGCGGCAGCTGATAATCAAAATAGTCGCCTACAAACTATGACCTTCTTCTAAAAACCCATAAATATAAGTCAAGCAATGACTGTTATCTTTCACAAACTATTTCCCAAATGACTAGCGCGAAGTTTTGTTGACATACTTCACGCGAGGTCAATATTTTGCATTAGAATTCAAGTATTAAAGCACAAACATAATATTTGTAACCAAATAAGTACTTAATGTGAATACAATCTACAGGCATTGTTATCGATATAAAGAATTATGTAAGAGTTCGAGTGTTCTACCGAAATGTTTGCTGTTATGTTTGTCAGTTTCAGACTTCATTGTGCCATCATTCACATCACATCGAAATTCGATTCGGAAATGTTAATTGAAACGAATAATTGAACAGGTTCTCTAAAATGAAATGTCTGAACATGATGGATTACATATTAAATGGGATTACATTTTACGAAGTTGTTCATGAAGTAGGCTTATACAAATGCTGTCATGCAAACAATGAATTGAAGGGATTGAAACGAATAAAATATTCTGCAATCAATCATTTTTGAATCTCTGATGCGGCTCAAATCGTCAAATTTAAAAATATAGTATACAGTATAGTCATGGGTCACGTATCAATTGATCTATGGAAAGCCAGTCATAATACATTGAAGTGTATACAAAAAATAAGCATTGGAAGTTGTTGTTTTTCTTTTGAAAATAACATTGGTAGACTAGTGGCTTATGTTAGTAATTACGAACAATTTCAATACCCCACATTTGAGAAACACCCATACCTTATATGGAGTTGATTGTATAATTGAAATAAAACAAATTTGTTTCAAAAGTCTATAAGACAGCTTAAATCTGACACTAGCCTTAAACAACAAAACTAGCAGACGTGAATACAAATTTATCACCTGATAATGTTTCTGAGTGTTCTATGCATATTAGTTTGATATGCTACCGTTGCATTGCTCACGTTATGATGTGGAGACTTAATCAAATACAAATTAAACTTCAACTTAACCAGCATGAGATACATCGTAGTATAAATCTTGATCAGATGCATGCACGATAATGTTTTAAACTTGAATTTCGCAAACAAAAACATATGAAACGTAATTAACTCATGACATGTATTCAATTAAATGGCCGTGTATGGTTAATACATACCATTGTGTAGCACATTTGTAAATACAAAAAAGAAACAATGTCCGTGTTCCCAATGGCGATAACGTATCGTGTTCGATTATTTGTGTCCACTTAATAATTTAAGAATATTACTGTGAACATTTTTTCTATATCCCTTCAGTTGAATATTTGAATGCGCATGGGATTTCAAAACTACGAATAAGTACTCTATACGATGCTGTATGATGATAACAGTATGGCATACGGTTATGACATTTGAGCTATATATTTGTGTACGGATTAATATTAAATACATTTAAGTTTAATATTCAGATAACGTAGTCCATGTAAAAGAACACTGAATGCCTCTTGCGATTTTATGTCGCTTTTTTCAGACGTAAGGTTATGTAATAATAATGTTTGACTATAAAAATAACACATTTCAGAAAATTTAGCTGTTTTTTACGGCAACATGCCTTTGGGAGCCATATGATGAGTCAGGTTGGAGCTTTGACCCAATTATGTCATTAAAGTTCGATATATGTCTGCATCTCCCAGTATTGGAATCGGTGTCTCTTCCTAGTTCGCCAATTTCTTTCTACACAATCCAAATGATGATTCAGACTGGATTCTTGTACCCATTTTTACTTAACTGTTCTATTTATTTCTGCATGTTCGCGTATTGGAATGTTGTCTCATGGATGCTTAATCTTCAATTCCCATGTTCTTCCTAGTATGCCAATTCATTGGTACACAATCTAGGAAAGACTCATAAAAACACTAACAAACCGTAAATAAAGACGCTTTGTGTTGTATTAACGTCTTAAAATTAAAAAAAAAACACTTACCTACGACCGTCAACTCACATGCAACCGCAAACAAAATACCTGTTGCATATTATAAACACAATGCAATTCATTTTAACTTACAGGGGACTGCAATATGGGTTTCATATGTGTTTTCTGATAATATATGTTACATATGGCTTCAATGCGGATCAGTCCATATAGGCAGGCCCATAAATATCCCATATGGCACATGTATGTGTTCAATATTGGCTAGCCAAATGGGACCGATATGCACGTGTTTCTTAATCAAAGCTCAACAGTATATCCAAATTATATACAAGATTGCATAGCTCGAATGTTTATGCATTATCAAATCTTTATAGTAATTAACCACATGAGGTGGTGATGTTTAATTTATAACTATTAACGATAACTTTACTTAATTTCTATTTTCTTTAAAAACATTAATTTTGAGGAAAAATGCAAGTTAATCAATTGTGGTGTCTTGTATTGCATCTTAATGTTGCATAAAACGTTGGTCACTGGACCTCCGGCACAGATTTTGCGCTAGTAATATAACAAGAAACAATTTATAACCATGTTTTTTTTTTAATCTGTATGCAGAAAACGATAGTATCACACCCAACGCACTATGCATCTCGTAGAAAAGAATTATAATTGTAGGCATACATCGTCCTGACCGTGAATGTGGTAAGTCTGATATCACAATATTATGTAATGTCACAAATATAATACAAAACGAGTGGTGGTGTACATGTTATTGTATCACACCACATCTCATACTTATATTATCACTATCTCTTACACTACATTGCAGACACACCCTCGCTAATGAAACGCAATTACTTATTGATATAGACTCAATGCAGCCTTAAGAGTATTATGTGTAAAAACAAATCCTGAGAAACTACACTGTCGATTTAATGTAAGAACATTTGTTATAGCTTTTCACATGGACAGTAACATATTTAACATAAATATGTTTTTATAATACAAACTGTTATGCAATAGTTCAATTAGTTTGTCCAAACTGTATAGTATGTCATTCGGCGTGCTTGATTCTAATGCATACAATGTACTCACATTTCCCCCGTAATAAAACCCTACCGACTTGTTCAGAACACGTCAAGCAATTGTTAGATGTATTTATAATCCCGCACGACGAATTAGTTTACCAACCTACTCATGTCTGGTGTGTATATCAATTATAATAATAATGTTACCAGGATGACTCATTTTTACATGTGGGTCAGTGCGTGTCTTCATTTGCATGTGTTTTCGAAGAATTTATATATTGAATTGTAGTGTAACAAACAACATATTCACTCATCAGATAAATATAATGTCTATTCATGTAGTTTTGTATCTTTAAGATTGCGATAATAAAATGTTGAAATTAATATCGTATATATTATATTAACATTATTTCTGGATCAACTTTAGATCAACACGTACGGAGATATAAAGAATGCAAATATAACAAGTTAGAAGACTTAGTTAACACATCTAAATGGAACAATTATCATGTTGAAACAACATATAACTATACTACACTATTCACCCATCAGCTTCTATCAATGATCAATATTCAATATCAATATGCCATCTACAAACGTAAGTAATCTGCAGAAGATTTGCCTTTGATTAATAGTCAATAACGTCAGAAAATTCATCGACGTGAGCAAGCAAACAAGTGAATTATGCTTACTTTAGACAGGAACAGTTGTATCTATCTACAACAACGTAATTTTTTTAATTCTCGTCAGATCAGACTTCGGCACCCATACAAATACGCGCTGAGGACATAACCACTCCTCGTTAGGCTTGTGCAAAATATTTTATAATTTATATCGGATTAATCTTACTCCTCCATAAATCGAGTTATCTCTTCAATTTTATAATGACATCATCTACGAGTCCCCTGTCGACCAAGCGAACATACTAAATGCTTATTCTTCCATGTTAGTCTTAAATTGATGTTACCACTACGAATAAACAATATTTTAATTAACAAGTTCCTGACTGTAATATTCAAACTTTGAATACAACGTTTGAAATAACATGTTTCGGTTAAAATCCCTGTTATGTATTCGTTCTCTTAGCTGTCTTTATTACACGTTTCGTAAACATATTGCAGTTATAAAGGACCCTGTAGCAGTTTTAGCCGTACCATATATGTATATGCGTTGTACGTAATAGAGTTTACCGAACGAAATTAGATCGAATAGTTGTCCCCAAGTGTCACACACCAATCGCGCGTCTGTGATTCGCAGATGGCGCCAACTGTCAGTCGGCTTACATGCAATTATAACCTGCTTACTTCACACTCAAGTATGTATGGTATGTCTGAACTATGCATGGTATATCAGCGTGGTCATTTAAGTCGCCTTAAAAATAAAACCATATGTAAAGGTTTATCGTGTTACATACATGATAACGAAAAAATACGGTTTTATCAAATCGTCTCCACAAGACATTGATGACCAAATCTTTTCGTGGACTTATAACTTCATGTCATGTTTTATGTTAATTGTTTAGAGTCAACAAACATGTACCTGATATCCAGTTAACTGAGCAAATCAGTGTATGGCAAATATACATAACTGTACTTATGTTATATTAAATATAACATGTTATACAGATCAATTGCTGTTCAGTTCAAAACATTCACCGGCAGTTAAATCTATGTAATCCGTGTTTTCAATATGACCTATTTCTTATCAGTATTATTTGTTTAAGTTTCAAAGTGTTCATTAAATGTCCGTGGTTTCAATGATCGATGGTATTTTTATTTTAAAATATGTCATGTTTAGTATATGCTTAATCTATTATTAACGTAGTAGAAATGATGTCCGCCTAGCGATCGGAAGGTGACGGATTCGATCCTCACTGTGTGAGCGTTCTTTAGATCCCACCCATAGACATAAAGTACTGGTTCTATCCTGGATACAGACTTGAGACAAATTAAATATGTTCAAACGAATCTGTATTTGTGGTGTGTATAGTGGTATTAAGTATAGAGAGTAAGTGTGTTGTTCTTTCATAGTCTCTTATTCCTTATTCGAATAAGGAATTAGGAACAGTTCCTTATTCCTTAGTCAAGCTTTACATTTTTGATATAAGGCTTTTAAGAAAAATAATACATATTGTTCTTGCGTTTATCAAAACAGAAGTACTCGAATACATTTTATTAATGTATTACGATACATGTTTATGTTTCTCCTTCGCGCTTGCATATCATTTCTGGTTTAAACCAAACTGGCATTTTTTATTTTTAAATACCAGCTTCACATCAACAAAACCTTAAACCAACAGGCAATTTATTAATATTGTTTATATATATACTCCAGTTCCTTTTTCGTGTCTGAATAAGGAAAAAGAAACCATTTCCCTATTCCTTATTCAAGTTAAAAAGGAACTGGCATTGTTTCCGTTAAACATAATGCTATATGAACAAACGTATGCCACGTATAAATACAAATAATTGTATGTATAGGTTGTTTAAAAAAAAAAAGAACGTTTATTGCAATACATTCCGTCTTAGAATTAATAATGATAACCTATTTCCTTTTTGCGGCTGAATTTGAAAAATGAAGCATTTATCATGTCTTATTCAAACCGAATAATGAAATAATATGTGTGTACTTGAAATCTTAATTTAAATAATTTGATTGGGTGACATAAACGTGTACCAAGTTCTGTACATTATCGAATAAAGATTTTCAATAACATCAACTTGCTGAGTAAATTTGGCAAACGATCATTTATATTAGCTTTGACTCAGATTTAAGGACTGGTCGTACATTATTGGGTTTCTCATACCATACAATGATTATGATTAACAACACACTGTGATTTATTAACTTGGATGTATGCATGATGCAGAGGAATGTCTGTCTGTACATTTGTTACGCATATTGAACAATACGCTAAGAATTACGTTAATTAGAATGCTAAACACATATAGAATGTTTAACGGGAATTATTATTCAATTCACGTAGCGTGACGTTAAACTATAGTTTTATAGTGATCAACTCAACTATTAAAAGCCAATATTGTTTCTTAAATATCAAAATGTTTACATTCAACCATAGCCAGATTATCATCAAAATGGCAAATATCATTAGTGCATCCTTTTTTCGAAGAACTGTCAGCTATTTTGAGGCGGTGACATTTCGAGAAGGACAAACAAATGTTACAAAAAAAATGTTCCATGGAGTTAACATTCGCTCTATTTCTAACGATGTGTCGATTGTAACCACAGATGCGTTAAAGCAGCATGTTCAGTGATTTTTAGCTGTTAAATTACTTTGGAACGTCGGAGCTATAATCAATGTAGACCGAAACACATTTCAGGGCTTATCACTAAGCCCTCTAAAGTAATAAAACATCAGATTTGTTTACTGCAGTCATCTTACAATTCTCATTACATTTAGTACTTTGTTAAGAACTGAAACTGCTCCACCGCCCGACTCTGAGGAGTTTTTAAACCTCGTTCAAAAAACATTTACTGAAAACTCACTTTCGGTGTTCAGGAAAACGCGAGACAAAAATGTCCATGTACATAATACTCAGGTATTTAAATCAGCGTCCAAAACTTAAAGTAGGCAAAATAGCGATCCAATGGGACTGTTAGCAGGCGCATATTTTAGAAGCTGCATCAAACGACTATATCATTTTCCCAGGGATGCCCGTATTAGTGCCGCGAGGGCTTCTGTGCTTTTTTTGCCCCCGACGACTATCTTCAGACGCAGACGATCAATTAGATGATCATAATCAAACAAGAGACGAATGCGTTACGACCGGATTAAGTCGTTTGATATTGAACAATACAACATATTATAATTGTTTTGTGTTTGTTTTTCTAATATCATAAATTGGTGGATATGAATATATTTCTATTATCTTTTCACGTTCAAAGACGGTGGTAGCATGTTAACATGGTAGGGCTATTGTTATTGAAATAGTTTACGTTATAACTGTAGGACGATTAATCAACCTGAGTAAGGACTTCTTTCTTATCGCACAACAGATATGCATTAAGTATAGCCTTATGAAGATAAATTCATATTCCTGTTACCTCTTGTTGTAATTTTTCTTTCCAAACTGCACACACATATCAATACGTTTAATCGTATAACAACACAATACAATTCGCCTGAACAAATGAGAAACAAGTAGATTTCTATACGTTTGAGCGATTGAACTCCGAGAATGAATGAGTGAGTGAATGCGTGTGTGAGTGAGGTAATGCGTGTTTAGGTGAGTGAACGAGTGAATAAGTGAGGAGTGAATGAAGTCATTGAGTTAATGAATGAGTAATCGTGTGAGTGAACGAGTTAGTTAGTTACTTAATGAGGGGCTTCACATTTAAGGTAAGTTATTACGATGAAGACCGTCCATCGAGTCATAGCCCCTTCAATGGTTACCTGCTAGATTGCCTAATATTAAAAATATACTTTTGAAATTGCACATGGTTTGACTTCATTCTTCTTACTCAAAGCGCTGTTACGGGACTTGTCCACATAATTTCGTATTTTTCAAACAAAGATAATTAAATATGTCTTCAAACAAATATGAAATAAAAAAATATTGCCTTCCCGAGGATTCGAATCCCGAACCTCTGGAAGCAAACGCTTTCGCGCGACCACTGCACAACGCATTTCGTATCTTAGTACTCAACAGTACAGCGTTGCAAACGCTGTTTTCTTACCGATATCGAAATACAATTAAACATGAATGAAATAATAGTTTGAACATGGTTCTTAGTCAGGATTGGTATTAAGCTTGTTTAAACATAATGCATATATTCCGTTTGTGAATCCATGACAAGTATTTAGAAAATCGCCATTTCACCAAACTGTGAACAAGTCCCTTTAAAGCAGACTTTTGTTCTACAAACACACTACGACGACGAGTATTAAACCTTTAAACATTTCTTGCAGAGTTGCAGACGGAGTGAAATATTTTAAACATAAACAGCAACAATCTTGTGTCACGTAAACAGATTGGGAAAAACATGAAATATACGTTAGAATAGTTTAATATAAAATANAGGGCGGCGTGGCTTTTCGCCACGCTAAAATGGCCTGGGAAAAACACTAAACTGCAATAATTTTATATTAAATATAACATCTTTATACAGATCAATTGCTGTTCAGTTCAAAACATTCACCGGCAGTTAAATCTATGGTATCCGTGTTTTTAATATGACCTATTTCTTATCAGTATTATTTTTTCTCGTTCCAAGGTTTTCATGAAATTTCCGTGGTTTCAATGATCGATGATATTTTATTATAAAAGATGTCATGTGTACTATATGCTTAATCTATTATTAGCGTAGTAGATATGATGTCCGACTAGCTATCGGAAGGTGACGGATTTGATTCCCACTGTTTGAGCGTTCTTTAGATCCCCATAGACACCACGTACTGGTTCTCCCCTGGAAACGGACTTGAGATAGTTTCAATAAGTCCTAGGCTGCCGATAAAATCGAGACAAAATATATAGGTGCAAACGTATATGTATGTATGTGTATAGTGGTATTAAGTGATGAGAGTGTGTTGTTCTTTCGTAATCCCTTATTCCTTATTCGAATAAGGAATAAGAAACAGTTCCTTATTCCTTAGTCAAGCTTAACAGTTTTGAAATAAGGCTTTTAAGAACAATTATCCATATTTTTCTTAAGTAAATCAAAACAGAATAACTAAAATACACTTAATTTATGTATTACGATACGTGTTTATGTTTCTCCTTCGCGCTTGCATATCATTTCGTGTATGAACCGAACTGGCCTTTCTATTTCAAATACCAACTTAACATCAACCAAACCTTAAACCAACAGACAATTACATCATATTTTTATATATACTCCAGTTCCTTTTTCGCGGCTGAATAAGGGAAAAGAAACGTGTTCCCTATTCCTTATAAAAGCTATATAAGGAACTATCATTGTATCCGTAAAAAGGTAAAGCTATATAAACCAACGTGTACCACATACAAATACAAATAATTATAAATAAGTTGGTATTATTTTATTTTTTTTGCAATACATTCCGTCTCATAATTAATAATGAAAACCTCTTATCTTTTTCACGGCTGAATATGAGAAATAAAGCATTTCCTCATTTCTTATTCAAACCAAACAAGGAAATAATATTTTTGTACTTAAAAACTAAATAAAAATAGTTCGATCGGGTGACATAAAAGTGTACCAATTTCTGTACATCACCGAATAAAGACTTTCAATAAAATGAACTTGCTGAGTAAATTTGGCAAACGATCATTCATATTTGCGTTGACTCATATTTAAGGACTGGTCGTACATTATTGTGTTTCTTCAACCGTACAGTCATTTACAACCAACTTTAAATGTGATTTATTAACTTGCATGTTTGTATGCATGATGCAGAAGAATGTCCGTATGTACATTTGTTACGCATATTGAACGATATGGTACGAATTACGTTGATTAGAAAGGTAAAAAGACATAGATTGCGTAAGGGAATTATTTTTTGTAACTCACGTGGCGTGTTGTAAACCTTTCATTTTGTAGCGTTCACCGAAACTATCAAAATGCAATGTTTTTTTTTTAAATATCAAAATGTTTACATTCAACCCTAGCTAGAGCATCGAACCTCATCAAAATGGCAAGCATCATACAGGCCCATCAGCGCCTCGTCTTTTAACGGACCTGTCAGAGCGGTTACAAGATATGGCCAACAAAGAGTCAGCTATTTTGAAGCGATGACATTTCGAGAAGGATAAACAAATGTTACAAAGTGAAGTATTCCATGGAGTTAACATTCGCTCGATTTCTAACGATTTGTCGATTGAAACCACAGATGCGTTAAAGCAGCATGTCCAGTGATTTTCAGCTGTTAAATTACTTTCAAACGTCGGAGCTTTTATCAATATACTATTTAAGACCGAAGGCAGCTGTAGTTTTCAAATACAAACATGCATCTGCAAATGATATCCGTTTCTTGAAACATATATTTCATGATTTAACATTTAAGCCTTCTAAAGAAATAAAACATAAGAATTGTTTACTTCAGTAATCCTACAATTCTCATTACAGTTATGACTTCGTTAAGAGCTGAAACTGCTCCACTACGCGGAACTAAACATTTTTCAAGCAACGTTTGGGAAAAAAATACTGAAAACTCATGTTCGATGATATGGAAAACGCGGGAAAAGGAGTTCAATGTTAATTAAACGCAGGTACTTACATGTGAATCCACGTCAAATACTGAAAAGAAGCACAATAGCTATCCAAACGGGACTGTTAGCAGGTGCTTCTGTGCTTCTTTGCCTCAGACGACTATCTTCAGATGTTAAAAACACAGACGGGCAATTAAACGATCGAAATCAAACAAGAGACGAATGCACTCAATCATATTAAGCCCTATGCTATTGAACAGTAAAATTTATTATAATGTATGCGTGTGTTATAATTATCATTAAACGGTGGATCTGAATATTTTTTTTTTATATTCTCATTTCAAGTTCAGTGACGTAAACATTGTGGGGCTTTTAATCATGCTGAACGTTATGACCATATCGCTATTAAACAATCTGTGTGGGGACTAATTTATTTTTGTTTCGCACTTCAGAGGTGAATTTAATATAGCCTTATACAGATAAAGTTATATTCCTTATACGTTGTGTTGTAAATTTTCTTTTTAAAATGCACACCAATATGCATAAGATAAAGTAGATATCAATACTTTTGAGCGATTGAGATCCGGTGGCAAATTAATAATAGTATTAGTAAGTGAGTAGTGAATGAGTGATTGAGTGAGTGAATGAGTGAATGAGTAGTGAATGTGTGAGTCACTGCGTGAATGAATGAGTCAGCGAGCGTGTAAACGAGTGCGTGAGTTAAGGATTGATTCGTATTGTTCGGGCTTTTATGCAGTATGAACGCTCAGGGCGAGTTTTGAAAATTCCGTGAAGCGCGCTAGCTATTAATTATAATTACACGTAGCACATTATTTGGATAATTAAAAAATCGATTGCAGCTGAAACTGTGCTGTAGAATAGATTAAAATGCCATTATTTAAGCTTTGACAGGAGTCATAAAAAACTAAATTTAGAAGAAACGACACGCTTACCTCAATGGCAACTTTAATCCAATGCTAATAACAATAAGGTTACAACGATGTACACTTCCAGTGTCTGTTCTTAAGGTGTTATGCATGACAAACACACAATCCGATATACATTTTGGATTCGTTCGATGCTTTAAACAAATATTTAACTGTTAGCAATCCACCACGTCCATATTGTTGTCCCAAAATGTTTCTTCACCGAAATGACGTCACATGAGATACGTCATAAATTGGGTAATCATGTGATGAAAATAAAATACGGAAAGCTGATCGGTAATATATTTTTTAAAGAAATAATTGACGACTAAGAAAATTGATGCGATAACTCGAATACTAGGTCGGTGCCGAATAAAGCGAAGTCTATTTTGCTCGGCCCTAAAATCTAAACCAATCGTCAAGGCTCGTGGTTCAGATTGTGTAAGCCTCGCAAAATAAACTTCGCCTTATTCGGCACCGACCTAGTATTCTCTTTATTTGTTCTTCAATTTTGCTTTTGTTTTAAATGAAACATCAAAGAAACAAAAGTAAACAAACGGGTAATGTTTATTCATGTTTGTTACTATATTTACGGTCACGGTACTGGGCACTGTATAACTACGCGTCAGCGTCTTGAAACCATTGGTCCGATTTAAGAAGCTCTGCCTTCGAAGGCGGTATCG
Organism: Dreissena rostriformis; assembly: GCA_007657795.1. Lineage (NCBI taxonomy): Eukaryota > Metazoa > Mollusca > Bivalvia > Myida > Dreissenidae > Dreissena > Dreissena rostriformis. Next base: position 4,962 of record VMBQ01007600.1, on the reverse strand, counting down.
CCGGCTTACGGGCTACGCAAAATGAACTCGCTCATTTTTCTACAGAGAAAAGAGTGAATGTAAATATTGAGTTTATGAGCGGGTTCACCATTTAGGGGTGTTACGATATAGACCGTCCATCGAATCATAGCACCTTTAAGGTTTACCAGCAGAATTCCATAATATTAAAAACACCTACTTTACAAAATAAACATGATTTGAATTCATTCAACCTGCTTACTCAATTCACATTACCGGGAATTGTTCACGGATTTTCGTTTTTTTTTAAACGAGCGTCTACTATCTGAACAGTGACATCACCTGGATTCGCGGAACATTAAAACATCCGAAAGGATCGTGTCCAAACTTTTGGCTTCCAGGAAACAGCACGTGCTATTTACTTCCTCTACACTGGAGACTGGAGTGGGCAGAAGCTCAAACCACGTGCAAGCGTCTGGGTGGACACCTGGCGGTGGTCGATACGCCGGTAGAGAACAACGATATCAAAGGTATGTGAACCGTTTTGTGTTGCTTTATTTCTACAGCATCTGTGTAGTGTCCCGTATGGACATACTTATATTTCACAAACAATACATTTAAACAGTGTGAACACATAGGATTTCGTTCGGTCGATTTTGGGAACTTAAAACTAATTATTTTATAATCATAACATTTATGAACGTTAAATATGTTTATTGTTTATGTAATCCAAGTCCAATTCGTGGAAAACACGAGGCGGTTATAGACAATATGAGTACGTTATATCCCATACAATTATAGAATACACCTACAAAATACATGTTTTTTTCTTTTAGAAACTTCATGAAGACAATCTCGAGCAAACTGTTTAATTTACTTCCCCATGAACGATTATTTTGCATCAGTATTTTCGTTTAATTAAATTTAGCACATACTTGTAAACCTCATGAATGTAATTTTTAACTTTTTAAATAGTGCGAAATCCTAAATTTCCATAACGAGTCATCTGCGTTGTTGCCTAAAAAGGGACTTACTTTATCTTCTTGGATAAGGATAGTAGAAACATCACTCATTTCTCAGACAGAGCGGCCTATTTGTTACGACTCGTTTCGATTGTGTAAGGCCGCATTTTGGCAGATTGTTTTATATATTTATTTGACCACCGCGCAATAGTGCCATTAGTGGAAATTTTTACAAATCCGAAATGTGGCATTAATAATCTGAGTATTATTACCAGTAATAGTAGTAGTTGTTGTAGTATGTGTCTACTAACAATATCTATCTAACATTTATCTATAATGTAAGCTGTTGTAACATAACTATGTTCCAGAACTTCTCGAGGACGCCGACGAACCGTTCTGGGTTGGCGGATACCGGTTTGCCGACGATGACGGCAAGTTTCGTTGGGTGGGCGGCAATCCCATATCCGCCGGTGACGTCGTCTTGCTTTCTTCCTCCAACGACAGGCAGTGGAGAGACCGCTTCCTCTAGTGGATGCCGACGGGTTGGGCGGAGGAGAACTGCGCCGTCCGGAAACAGTTCATGTGTGAAAAACCGATGTACTGATGGACGGATGGACACTTATGAAGTTGTACATTTGTTGTTGAGTTTTAGTTATTTGAGCGGCATAGTATCTTAACAGCAAGCAATGGGAATCTATAGGCATCGCCATCGTCATTGCCAATTATATATTCATGACGTTCTATTTTTGGTTATTATTAAAGTGACATTGTTATTATAATCATTATTCCGTAGTATTAAAAGCCAACTTCGGTATTTACGCTTTTCTTTGTGTTAATAAATATATTGTATCCTAATGCGTCGGTTTTTATGTGTATATTTTTAACATCACATGCTTTGAACTTTCTAATTCTAACCCGATGACATACAGTTTATTGTAATTTCTTCTCGATGACATACACGTAAGCCTAGTCGTGATGCTCGTTTAAGAAGGGCTGCAAGATTTTGTACAATAGAGTATTAAAAGACATTTGCAGTTCTTCGTGACATATGCATTAAACAAACACAAATACGAACGCGCATGCATAGAAATGTGAAAGTGCGTTTTTTTCTTTATTGAAAACGTGGGTATCCTTGCTAGTGTTGATGGAGCTTTAGATAAAATGTGGCGGTGAAACTAACATGTCCTTCATTTTTTGGCAATCTATTACACATCATATACAACGTTTATGTTTAAGGTATCTATTTCCCTTCTTTTGTTTTGTATTTTAAAATTTCTTTATAAAATTACTTATACAAAGAGAATAGTATTGTTCTAGCGCAGATGTACTAATATATTCTGTATTCCAATCGTTGCACCTTATATGCATTGAGTTATACAAATATTCAAAATTAGTTTTTCTCGATCGATATTTATGTTCATAAGATAAAAACTTGTTTACATGAAGGATTCATAAATTAATAGGGAAATAAGACTTAGGATGGCAATGTGGAAAATGTCTTCCGATCCTTAAGTGTTCGGTAATTTTGTCTTTAACTCAATTTCAGATACATATTACCATAACAATAGGAAATATGCGAAGAATGAACAGAAAATCAATATTTCGTACTACAGTTATAATGTCCCAATATGGACTGTTTCTGGAATTATGTCTGCTGTGACTAAATATTTATGTCCGATTTATTTTCTTGTAAGTTAGAAAAAGGAACAAATTTTCAAAATACTCAACTGAAACCACGTGATTACATAACTCAGCAACACGCTTAAAAGTGTAAGTATATATCGATAGGGTTATATTATAAATGAAATCACAATGTGTTTTGACAATCATTAATAATTAATCATCATGATATTTTTTAATATGTATGCCATTGATTATAATTACGAACGTATTGAGCGTATTAAACATTACAAGTTCATACACGTGTTAAGGGGACTATACGATGTTATTGTCAAATGCAAAACACTGTCGCATATTGAAACACAACTTTATATTGCTTCATTCATAACATTGCCTTGCATCTTTGCAAAGTGTCCGATACGCTAATATACGTATTAATTGTGCAGATGTGAGTCACGTGATAATAAGTTCGACATTTTTTTTAAACGTGATGGTACGTTAACGAATATAGACAAACCAACCTCAGGAGACGCACGATTTTCGCAATGTAATATGTGTTTTAGAATACATATATCTGATTATTTCTTCATAGCAACACCTGTATGAAGTGTGTCATAACGTATAGTGAAAGCGAGAGGATTAAAAATGATAAGTACATCTAAGTTTATCTTTGTAAATCACAAAATACAACACTCCAGAAATGTTATCATAAAGGAAAAACATATAACCATACATGTTTTTTTTCCTAAGGCAATCGATCAATTGCTTATCATATTTACAGCGAAACACAAAATGAATGTTATACATTAAATGACAGAAACGAGACATTAATTACTAATTAATTATTAATTACCTAATTACTCTACCAAAATGTTGGGTAAGTAGTCATATGCCATAATTTATGGATTTCGCGCGGATGCAACACAATCTACCCTTCTAAGTATTACGATGTTCCAATGTTGTTGATATCTGTGAATGACGAACTACATGTTTCACTTAGTACCATGGACAAATTGTATACATCATGCTAAGAGGCGTTGAATTAGTTGAGAATATAAGTGAATGATAATCTGATTATTTCACGTTTGGCCTTATGCCAAGTTTTTTGGATTTAAAAGTATGATTAAACATAATGATGCAGAAACTAAATCACTATTTTCCCACTACAGTGGTTAGCTATTAGGTTACGCTCAAATGACGTCAAATTCAAAATATAGTATATGTTATGACGATCAATAAATTTTCGCGTGCAATAAAACCTATTTGTATAAAAGCATGAAATAAAATTAAAATGGGATAATTTGAGTGTAATATCGTATCATTCATTCTATTGATGACACATGTTTTGAATGATCTAGCATTACAAATGATCCAACGATCTTATCGTGGCATCAAACGTTTTTGCTTTTATTTCATGCTTTTAAATCCGGAAATACCCTCTCTATATTATGCTCTGTTCAATCAAGTAAGTAGAACACTCAAATTTCAAGTTTTAACATACACAATTATACGCAATTTAAGGCCAGAAATGCATTACTTGTTTCGTCGAACGGTTATCATAAAAGTTATTTAACCGTGATTTTTCGATTTTGCCGATTTAATGGTGCTTCCGGAACAAGTTTAGTGCTCTTCACTTGCAAATGCATTTCAATGTAATTTGAATACTACAAAATGTATGTGTTTCTGAGAAACTCTTGCTTTGATTAACTTGCCATCTCAACGGGATTCTATAAGCTTCTTCTTCAAGCTTTAAGCACTTTGCTATATATCTTATTCCCGCCTTGCATAGTGGTCACTGCATTCAGACGTTCACTTTATTTATTTGATAGATATATAATGATATATATAATGGATGTAAATTGACTAATACTATGGGATTATGTCAGTGTATTATTAGTTTTACCTTTAATATATCACACCGGAGAAACAATAAAAGGGGTTTTTAAAGAAATAATTTCTTTAAATTGTGAGTATGAAATAAGATGAAACAGCTATTATACACATCGCGTTCACAATCATCATTTAAATATTTTTTTCCATATAAAACGTCAAGATTAATTAATAATTCACGCTACAAAGGTTATTATCAAAAAAAAATCACATGAAACACGTATATTGAAAGCGGTGGGCAAGTTATAATTTTACTATGCCACCGGTGCATAGTAACGTCAAAGGTGCTAGTACAGTTTTAATAAGAAATGGAAATCATGACTGAAATAATTATAAATACGTTGAAAAGGTCTCGTGAAATAGTTCGTCAATTTACAAACGTGTTTGCATATGCCGTTTAAAATAAATAGTAGAGTTTGAATACATTGTCTTGCAGTCTATTGCAGTTAAAAACATTCAATAGAAGAGCATAGCTTGTAAAAGAATGACGATACAACATACAGCAATATAGGTATAACGAAAAAACATAGAC
>VMBQ01007599.1:24777-44540 GCA_007657795.1 Dreissena rostriformis | reverse complement strand
AGATAGGAAAATTTATTTGACCCTGCTTTATTTGGTCAATGTTTGCAACAGAGGCAGAATAAATGATAATATAAAGTAACCAAGCTGTAATTGTTTGCTCAAGACATCTGGCTATGCTGTAACAATATTAAGTAAAATAAGCTGTAATGAATTTCAATAACAACACAGTATATTTCAAAAACAACACAGCAAATTTATCAGTAAAACCCCTTTTGTTCTACTATATTGCCTTTTAAATTAAAACTCAATAACATTTTAAATTAGCAGTTAAAACCATTTTGTTTTATTATATTTTTATGTCCCCCAGTCTATACTGGGGGACATATTGTTTTGGCTCTGTCTGTTTGTTTGTTTGTGTGTTTGTTTGCGCAAACTTTAACATTGGCCATAACTTTTGCAATATTGAAGATAGCAACTTGATATTTGGCATGCATGTGTTCTCATGGAGCTGCACATTTTCAGTGGTGAAAGGTCAAGGTCATCCTTCAAGGTCAAAGGTCAAATGTATGGGTCAAAATCGCTCAAAAGGGTACATTGTGTTTCACAAACACATCTTGTTTTAAAATTTTAACTTTCATAAAATTATTGATTATGATATTTGATGCGGGGTGCATAACAGTCACACTTGGAGTTCAAAAGTCAAAATTGGTCATAAATGAGCTTGTCCGGGCCATAACTATGTCATTCATTGTGAGATTTTAAAATTACTCTGTACATTAATTTTGTTCACAGTCATTTGACTGGGTGTCATGCAAAAGAATTCAAGAGTTCAATGGTCAAAATGGCCATAAATGATAATGGCATAATAATTCTTAAAAATAGCCATACATTAGCTCTCTTGTTTAGTGAAGACAGCATGCAAAATATTCTGTGTCACTGCAGCATGTGGGGGTATACGTCATGTCTGTGACAAAGCTCTATTTTGTTTTGTAATTTTCATGATATTAATTGCATCTTCATTTTATAACTTGTATAGAATTATTTCTTGTTGATTTTACAATGAATATTGAAACACTAGCTTTAACCCCAATATTTGCCTTTTTACAAATTGAAGTAGTTCACAGATGCATGATTCTTTTGTTTATACCCATGTTATTAAGTTACACTGATTGCTTGATTGAATGAACACATTGATTGAGTTGAGGTACTTTCACTTTGTATACACACATAAACCAGTTGTTCAGCAGCTGTGGGCCAGTATTGTTTAATCTTATTCTACGTGTCACATGACTGGTTACATAGTTATAAGGAGATATAACCTTCCGAACCAACTTAGCGTTGATTTTTATTTTAAATTTGTTAAGCTGGACATAATGTTTTGATAGACTTTGGACAAAAGCTAGATTGGTGTGTGTTTATTTTGTCATTAGTCAAATGACTCTAGATACCTTATTATTTGAGTTAAATAAAAAATAAAGAGAACACAACCTTAAATGGGCAACAAAATTGAAAAAGGAGCTGACCTGGTCCAAGACCAAGGGATAACACTGAACAGGAAGTCTGAGTATGATGTTAGTGTGTCAGCTGATTCGAATGTAGAGTTGTTACACTGTATCAGAGACATATGTGTTCTCCCTAGTGGAAAGGTCCTGGTTGCAGACATGAACAAAGTCAAGTTGTTGAACGAGCAGTACCAGGTAGTTAGTCACTGTAAATTATCTGGTCAGCCATGGGGCATTTGTGAGATCACACCCAGTGAGGTTGGTGTTACTGTCGGTTCAGAGATCCAGTTTATCAAAGTCAACAACAGCCAGTTGGTGAAAGTCAGAAAGCTTCAGTTACAACATGACTGTAAGGGTATTGCCTTCCATGATGGAAACCTGTTTGTAACCTCTGGGACTGCACTGTACAAGTACTCCCTGGGTGGTACACTAGTCAGCAAACTGTATGAGGATCAAATACTCACACAGGTAAGAATTATGTTCGATTTTTTTTTATCAACAAGAAATGTTTTATAACGAATCTAAGCATGTGTACAAGTTACTATTACAAGAGCAAGCTACTCAAAAATATTCAGTGCATGCATTACTCTTAAAAGAGGTTATGCATGTAAGATGAATGTCACTTCTTGAAGGTATATGATCATACTTTGCATTGCTGTGAAAGCACAGTTTCTGACCTATTCTTAATATTTGGTTGTTATCAAATACACGTTTTTTCATCTTTAAATTGATGCAAACAACAAAAGGGAAAAACAAAAACACACTATATGTGAATATAATTCTAAAAGCTGGCTTTTGTAACTGGTGAAAAAGAACTAGTCTGGAAAGTTTCAAAATTGTTTTTTTTTTATTAACATTATATTCCTTTAATTAAAGTGACAAGCACAACTGCAGTAATAATTAGATTTAAGTACACTTACATGCATGCTTTTTGTGATTTTTACTCTAACCCTTTGCATGCTGGCTAATTTGTCGTCTGCTAAAATGTTGTCTGCTAAATTTCTAAAATTAGCATTTTCTTCGATTTTTTTTCAAAGAATACTATCAGAATAGCAAACAGTTTGGATCCTGATGAGACGCCACGTTCTGTGGCGTCTCATCAGGATCCAAACTGTTTGCAAAGACCTTAAAATCCGGTTCCAGCACTTAAAGGGCTAATGCCAAAAGATTGTTATCATGTATTCTGTTTTGCAGTATGGAGTTGTGCAGTGAGCCCAACAGGTGACAAACTGTACATCACCAACCCCTGCCAGAGCAAGCTCCTCACCCTGGCCAGGGATGGGTCAGTCCTTGCCACCTTTATGGACCCTGAGCTTTTATACTCTACTGGTGTACACGTGACACCTGCAGGCCAGGTGCTGGTGTGTGGACAGGCTTCCAAAACTATCCTGCAGGTGGACAGTAAGAGCAGTAGGAAGCTGGCCACTCTGGCTACAGAGAGGGACGGGCTTCAGGGGGGTCCATGGTCAGTCTCCTTCAACAGCAAAACTGACTCCATTATGGTGGGGAGGGTGAACAACAACAAGATTCTGGTGTACCAATGCAATAGCGAACCATTAGTGTATCTGATATGAGTCATAATAATTGATGCCATTTGCAATAACTGTTAGATGATAGTGTTATGCTATGATGCAATTATGTGTTTTAAAATAATTATTTGTGAAGTAATAAGTGATATAAATAACAATATCTGTTTGTGCAATAGTGTTATGTAACAGTGACATAATGTTTTTAAATGTGAACATCTATTTTTCTAAAAATAATTTTATCGTTTTGGTTTTAAATGTTACACATTTCTTAATTGATAAGTCTTATGTGTCAAACATTTATGTTTCACTATTTTCTCAGAACTCAATAATTTAATGTATTCTGTATGACACATTTCTTTTTAAAATCTTTAAAATCAGTTTTGAAGACAATTTTTTTACATTAAAACAGGTACATGACACATTTTAGATAGTCATTTATAACATCTGTAACAATAAGTTGATTTATTATTTTATTGCTATTTTAATGGCTCTGATAGAATTAAATCTTTATGAAACTTATTGATCGATAATAATGTAATGTTCTGTAATTAGTGGATAGTTTCCACATTAAAACACCTTTTAAATGCATTGTTATTTTTTACAGATTTTATTTTTGTTTTCCATCGCTTAGCGCTTTTTTGCTGATCATTTTTTTTGTACCAAGCACCTAGATGATACAGAGTCGCAAAGAATGAACATTGGTTGCTAAGGTTTGTTACTATGCGCATGTGCTTTTCTATAAATATTTTTTGAATGGAAATAATAAACTTGTGTGCATGTTGTTCTTAAAATATGTTTACATATTTTTCACAAATAAGCGACTTATAACACATTTTTTAAACCTTCTAATAAACCTAAAATACATGTACAATTATATATTGTGGCATTTTAATTATCGTCACACCAGACTTGAGTAAACATGAGTCACTTTCCTCTGAACACCAGATATCATATGATGGATCATCCTAATGATGGTTTATCAACTGCAAATAAATTAAAACTCCTAAAAAATGGTAAAACATCAAATGTGCAAGCATTTTTAGAGGGTTATTTAAAGTTGTGTCATCAAACTTCCAGACAGATTTCAAGTTCCGGACCAATGCAGAGAACAAGGGATAATTGTAGTACGGACTATAAAAATAGTATATATATATATATATAAATATGTATAAATAAATAAAAAAAAGATATGAAAAAAATAACCCAATAAAGATTAAAAATATGTATAGTTTTATTATTCATATTAAACAGTAAAAGTTGCTAATGTTGCTTGTAATTTTTACCAGCCTACACAACAGTCACTTGTCAGAACAGCACTTGTCTGGAGCATTACGCCCACATATATCATGAACCAAACCAATAAAACAAAATGAAATAATAATAAAACAAGAGGGCCTCTAAGGTAGCTCACCTGAGACCCGAAGGAACTGATCTGTTCTGATCAGCTCACAGAATGTTTTTAGTACATTTAAGAGCTAGGCTAAGATGTTATTCAAACTAATGTTTTGATTATTTGGTACAAATTGTTAAAATTAACTTTTATTATATATGTCAATAAACATTAAATTAAGACCTAGTTGAAGAATTATTGTTCCATTTTTAATTATATTGATACAAAAATACCATCTTATTGAAGTGTGTTAAAGTGAGTATTTTAGCCTCGTTGCAGCTCTTAAATCATTTAAAAAAAAGACTCGCTTTAACCCACTTATGTTTTTTAAAAGACCAACATATGTTGGGAAAGACTCACATCTGAAACAAAAAAACACACTTTAACAAACATAAACCAACTCATAAACAAAAATCACTTTTTACACACACAAAAACCAACTCCTTACAGAAAAAAACTCTTTTAACCACACATCAACTTAAAAAAAAAAAACACACTTTAAACTCAGTTAAACGCACATAAAACTCAATTTAACTAAAAATAACCAACTTCCGCTCAGAAAAATTAAAAAAAACTAATTTTAATGTTGGTTTAAGTGTGTTTTGGTATGAAAATTAGTTACTTTTATTAGAAGGGTTGAGTCAACCTTTTTTCAACAGACCAGAACCATTTGCCATTTTCAAACTTGGATGAGATATCACGAGAACAAATGTTCTGAGCAAGTTCAATGATAACTGGGCCAATAATGCAATTTCTAGAATGTTTACATGCTTTTTTCTTCAATTCAACCTATTTCTTGAGCCCAAACTGGGATGAAATTTCATTGGGACAAAAATGTTCTGACCAAGTTTCAGGAAGATACGACAATTAATAAAACTCTGGAGTTTTAACAAGGTTAATTTTGTCAACAAACAAGGAACGAAAGGTGATCACAAAATCTCACCATGAGCATGTTGTGTTGAGGTGAGCTTATTAACGTGCTAGGTAACTTTCTCTAAATTGCTAATATGTTAATGCGAGTATTTAAGTATTTGTTAAAAGAGAAAAGTTATAAGCAGGCAGTTACATGATTTCATATAATGTCATGCACCATTAAACAATTACATTTTTATGCCCTCGGTAGGGTGGCATATAGCAGTTGAACTGTCCGTCAGTCTGTCTGTCCGTCCGTTCGAAAACTTTTAACATTGGTCATAACTTTTGCAATATTGAAGATAGCAACTTGATATTTGGCATGCATGTGTATCTCATGGAGCTGCACATTTTGAGTGGTGAAAGGTCAAGGTCATCCTTCAAGGTCAAAGGTCAAAAAACAAAATCCAAAGGAAGTAATAAGCTTTAAAGAGAAAACATTTCTATACCTGCCAAATGATAAATAGATATTTCAAAGCAGCATAGTAGGGGGCATTGTGTTTCTGTCAAACACATCTCTTGTTTTTTTCTTTTATTACCTTAAATCCTGTGTGCAAAATTGTATTTAGGCAAAAAATCAGTTATTTATATAAACTTGTTTCACTATGATCCTTTTTATGTCCCCCAGTCTATACTGGGGGACATATTGTTTTTTCCCTGTCTGTTTGTTGGTTTGTTGGTTTGTTTGCACAAACTTAATATTTGCCATAACTTTTGCAATATTGAAGATAGCAACTTCATATTTGGCATGCATGTGTATCTCATGGAGCTGCACATTTTGAGTGGTGAAAGGTCAAGGTCATCCTTCAAGGTCAAAGGTCAAATATATGGGTCAAAATCGCTCAAAAGGGGACATAGTGTTTTTCACAAACACATCTTGTTAAAGACATGAAAACATTGGACAAGAGTGATGTTGGCCAGTTTACCTGCCCTCATTAATTATTGCCCTTTAGAACAGGTGCGACAATAATGACAACAACTGGTAATGATGTATTAACAGAGTCTTTAAGTGTTACGTTATTTTTTTTACTCACTTGCCTTCTTGTTAATTTATGCAGCTAACTTTGTTTAATTGTTCACAGCAAATGTGCATGGAGCAGAATGCCTTACTGGATGTGGATACCAACCCTCTGTTTACACCGATAGAGATCAACATGGAGGGGGCGCCACTAAAGGACTGTGTGCTCTCCATCAGGTATATATGAGCCCCGCTATGGGAAAATGGGGCTTAATGCATGTGCTTAAAGACGCGTGGTCCCAGATAAGCGAAGCTTGCACAGCCTAATTATATAGGGGCGACACTTTCCACTTTAATGGTATTTTTCATTTAAAGTAGCTCTCTTCTAAAAAGCAAGTTTAGGCGGAAAGTGTCGTCCCTGCTGACTGCACAGGCTAATCTGGGATGACACTTTACGCACATGCAGGGCCCTCAATCCATTTTAGGGGAAGCGGGTCGCTACCCATAGCAGGGGGAATTTTCGCGACGTTTCCCTTTTGGGGGGATTTTTTACTTACTCTCTAATTATAACATTTGTACATGTTTGCACTATATTCATTGCTTTTTTCATAATTTAGTATGTTTGACAAGATTAAATTAAAATAGAATTGAGATATAATAATCATGAGACACATCTATCTATAAAAAAAAAAGATTGACGTTGTGGACAAAACACTGGTGTAGGTGTGTTGTAGTTATTTGTTGTAGCATCGGCATTGCTACATTAAGTTTGATACATGCATTATTCATTTAGCGCATGTATGGGATTTGTATAGATGAAGAAACTAGTTAATATCATATCAAAATGAGATTTGGTGTCTGTATGTTTTGCTTTTTGGATTTACCCAATGTTTTCCGATTCGAGTTTGGAACAATTAAGTTTGTTAAAATATGACTACGTCTCTCTATTTCTATATTATTTGGTTACGGTGAATTACATTTCCAATTGGTTTACCGCAACTGTTCTCATATGTGTAGCTTGCGTTTATTTGGTATCTTTCTTTAAGTAAGTAAGCTGTGTAAAAGGTGGACAATTGTTTAAATGCCTGCAATATAAGATCATAGGGTGGCAATACAGGATTTTCTGGTATTGAAGAGGGAGGAGTTACAACTGAACTTGATAGGAATTGTATGAACGTGTTTGAACCATTTTAAGATATTGGTGATACTCATAGTCTTAGTCAAGGTGCTTTTANTTGCCCAATTGTTGCCTTTTAAGCATTTTATTGCCCAATTGTTGCCCTTAAGCATTTTATTGCCTAATTGTTGCCTTTTAAGCATTTTATTGCCCAATTGTTGCCCTTAAGCATTTTATTGCCTAATTGTTGCCTTTTAAGCATTTTATTGCCCAATTGTTGCCCTTAAGCATTTTATTGCCTAATTGTTGCCTTTTAAGCATTTTATTGCCCAATTGTTGCCCTTAAGCATTTTATTGCCCAATTGTTGCCTTTTAAGCATTTTATTGCCCAATTGTTGCCCTTAAGCATTTTATTGCCCAATTGTTGCCTTTAAAGCATTTTATTGTCCAATTGTTACCCATGTTAAGGATTGTATTGCCAAATTGTTGCACTTTTAAAGCAGTTTTTTTGCAAATAAATTTTAACAAAGAGGGTTCCATGCATATACAACTGTTTTGCAAACAGCTTTTGTTTGATAGTTTTAAGACGATCTAATTAATTGTTTTATGTGATGCGGTGGTAATTAATGTGGTTTGTTTATCTATCTGTCTATTTATTTATTTGGAAACAGTTTGCATAACAAGATTTTGAAATGCAAATATGTCAGTAATAATATAATTGTGCCCAATAATACTAATCTACTTTATTTGTAGTGGTTACAGTGGCACTGAAAGGGACATTCTTATCAGCATAGCCGAGGTGCTGGGAGCCACGTAAGTAACGTGTTGAAGCTGTTAAGTGAAGCTGTTTTACTAGTAAATGCAAATCAATGCCAAATAAACTTAACTTTAACATGGTTGTTAATTAATATACAACAATTGTACTACTTATGTAGTTTAACTGCGCTAGCATGTGCATTTTACTAAACAAAGCATTGAAATTTCTGGAACTTCTTTCACAATATAAGCTCTGGCCATGGTTTGGTGCCAAATAACTCATACTTATTTTCCTTCTTTGTCAATTGAAAAGAACGTCAGTGGTCTTGTGGGTATTTCACTTTGTGAATATTTAGCAGAATCCTTTTTATAAAATATTAGAAAAATACCCATAGAATATGAGGATGCAGGTTTAGTGTTTGTTTGTAGTTTATGTCCAGACATGTATTATTTAAACATTTGATTGTTTGCTTATAAGTCCTGGCATTAAGGCTTTGTATTGCAGATGCCAGGATTATTTTGTGCGCACTGCCAAGAACAACCTGTTACCCAGTACACACCTGGTGGTTAATGCTGCTGAAGGCTCGAAATACGAGGCTGCGAAGAAATGGGGAATACCAGCCCTCTCGAAACTGTGAGTACAGAGAGATGTGGGCCATCCCTCAAATGAGAAATATGAGCATCGCTCTGGGAAAACGGGGCTTAATGTATGCATGTAAAGTGTCGTCCCAGATTAGCCTGTACAGTCTGCACAGGCTTATCAAGGACAACACTTTCCGCCTAAACTGGATTTTTGCTAAGAAGAGACTTCCTTTAAACTGAAAATTCCATAAAAGCGTAGTAAAGTATTACCCCTGATTAGCCTGAGCAGACTACACAGGCTAATCTGGGCAGACACTTTATGCACATGCAAAATAAGTCCTTAGTAAAAGTAATTTTGTGTGTGTGTTTTTTACCAGTTTTGCAAATTGTATTGTGTGAAAGTGTTTCTCAAAAAAGAATCTCATGTTTTCTATCATCAAATAAAATAACATTAATTTTGTCAAATCACCTATAAACAGCTAAATTAATTCCAAAATTGTTTAGTTGCATTAAAATTGCAGAGTATGTTATCATATAGTGTTAGAAATTGAAATAATGTTTGCATGTTTATTGTTTATTAGCCATTAAACACAAATTTGTTTTTCTGATGTTGTGTTGTTTTGATCCACTTTCTTAGATGAAGCAGGGTTTTTTTTTTGCCCGATTTTATAGCCGAATAACCGCTATGTTCCAAATGGCAAAAGGTACACTTTTTCCCCAAAATTTGGAAAAAAAATCCCAATTAAATTTTTTTTAGAAGTGTCTTATGATTTTTTTATCACAATTTTATTACATTTACATGTAACAAAGTACATTATAAGTATTTATATGATTTTGATCTTTTAATTTGAATTATTATACAGAGTTATATCAATATATATGGTTGTACTCAAGTGCTACCAAAGAAGGCTACTGAATTTATTTTCCCAATTTCTTGAAAATGCCGATAAAATTCCCAATTCCAAAGCCATGGGCTATCTTCCCAAAAAGGGGAAAAAAACCTGTGAAGGCTCTTGTAATCTTGTTCTGTTGGAAGTCCATACTGTTGTATATAAGTCCATACTGTTGTATATAAGTCCATACTGTTGTATATAAGTCCATACTGTTGTGTATAAGTCCATACTGTTGTGTATAAGTCCATACTGTTGTGTATAAGTCCATACTGTTGTGTATAAGTCCATACTGTTGTGTATAAGCTAACAACTGAATGAAATATTATTTCTTGAAAATTCCTTTTCAGTTGGATTCTATCCTGTGCTCGACAGGGTAAAAAAGTTCCAGAGGATAAATACTTGATTGAAATCGTCTCCAATGACAACATGATGTCCCAGGTACCCACGGTGACAAACCAAAACGGCTCAGTCATAGAAAATAGATCTGTTAGTGAACCCAACAAATCTGAGAAAAAAACAATCGGCCAAAAAAATGTGAACTCGAAAGAAGATGATGAAATCAGTTTGAATCAAAATAAGAGGAAAAATACTGATGCAGGATCAAATTCCGGTGGAAATAACAAAAATTCGGAGCTTAAACGAGAGAAAAATATTGGTGCTAAACTTCAACAGGAAAACAGTGGGCAGGTTTCAACAGTGGATGGTCAGGGATTTTCTCAGACAGACGGAGATTTCATGGAGAACAATGACTCAGATGCCATGCTCCTGCAACTCGAATCTCAGGGAAATTATCAGGCATTGATCCCAGCAGTTGCATTGGAATCAAAAACTACTACAAAGGACCAGGCAGTTAAAGCTGCAGCGAGTTCTGTCACCAAAAGTGAGGAAATTAAAATCAAGGATGTACCTCGGAATACTGACATTGCAGAAGCACCAGTGGGGAACAGAAAGGATGGTAAAGCTGTGAATAAGAATCTTCTCCCTGCTACTAAAAATGTTGCAATGGCAGAAACGCCCCCTTTTGAGAGATGTAAGTTAGCCTTGCTCTGGGGAAATGGGGCTTAATGCATGTGCATCAACTGTCGTCCCAGATTAGCCTGTGCTGTTCACACTGGCTAATCAGGTACAACACTTTTCGCTTTTATCTTTATCCGAGTTTTCCTTAGCATATTTGTTTAACAATCATGCCATAGTTGCGGACAGTTATCACGTTCAGAATCATGAATCCTTATTTAAAAAAATGTTAATTTGCACAATTACCAAATAAATAGAACAAAAAACTGTCCCCAAAATGTGTCATTTGAGAAAAATTGTCGCACATTTTGGGAAGCTCATAAGTAACCATAGATTATTTTGACTGCTGGTGTTGTTAACATTGAATATGTGTTTGTTTTTCTGTTACGTTTTACAGTAAAAAAGAGATGGGACAAGAATCCCCCTCTGACCGGTACCCCTGTCCTGACTAAACAGTGTAAGTATGCCGCACACCAACTGACAATATACATGAATTATTCTATATCCAATAAATTCATCCAAAGTGCATTCTTCATTTGTACCACGTGACCGTCCAATATATTCCGGTATTGGATCCAAAAGTCTGTTTTTTTTCCATATTGGACAGTTGCGTACAAGTGCACTAAGCAATTGCTTTATTATAACGATAAAAGCGGTTACAGAGAAAAAGTATCCGAATGTACAATAATTGATTTACACAGGAAAAAGGAAGGGAAGGGAATATATATTTAATAAATATAGAATAAAGAGATTATTAAAATAATATGTATATAATAAAAAGATTATTGGACGTTAAACTGTACAATACGTGATATATTTGGACTCGCACACAGTTTGAAGTCATATTGGACTCGCCTAACGGCTTGTCCAATATGACTTCAAACTGTGTGCTCGTCCAACTATATCTATGTATTGTACCGCTAAACATCTAATAACCTATAATACTTACAACTTTGGATTCATTAAATTTCGTTGAAATAAATATCATGGGTTCATTATTTGTTTATTATTTATGATGTAAGACTTTGTACAGAGACTGTATAATATAGGTTTCACATAAATCAAGCATTGAGTTGTTTTTGCATTTGTTAATTAGGGTTTGCAGGGGCGTCGATCTCAGTTTTTTTGGGCCCGATTTTTTTTTTTTTTACAAAGTAGTGTCTCATGATTATTTATCTCAATTTTATTTCAAGTACATCTATTCAAATATACTTAATTATGAAAAAAAGCAATGAATATAGTTCAATCAGTACAAATGTAGTAATAAGGTAGTAAGTAAAAAAATTCCCCATAAAAGATAAACGCCGCAAAAATTCCCCCTCATGAGCCCATGATGAGGGCCCCTTCCCCTGATGGACAGAGACGGCCCTGGTTTGGATGGTCATTATTTGTGTCTGTTGACTGTTCCATTTCTGCATAGGGGTATTCATGTTTTACAAACATATGAGTCTCGCTCTGTGAAAAGGGGGTTTAATGCATGTGCGTAAAGTGTCGTCCCAGATTAGCCAGTCTGCACAGGCTAATCAGGGACGACACTTTTGCGCTTGTATGATATTTTTTGTTTGAAGAAAGTCTCTACTTAGCAAAAATCTAGTTTAGGCTGAAGTGTTGTCCCTGATTAGCCTGTGCGGACTGCACAGGCTTATCTGGGATGACACTTTACGCACATGCATTAAATGCCCCTTTTCATAGAGCAAGGCTGATATTTTGTTACTTGAGTGATGAGAGCATTTTGTTAGTCCCCAGCCTGGCGCGGCATGCAAGTTTAGCTCCGGTACATCCGTGTGTTAGTCCAAATCTGGATCCTGCGATTTCAAATTTAATTTTGAAAATATGTTCCCCTTTCTCAGTTTTTATTCAATACTTTTTCCTTTTAAAATGGAATTTAGCCGAGTTCCGGGATAAACAGGGCTTGTAAAGTGTCGTCTTAGGGACGCCACTTTCTGCCGACACTGGATTTTCATTTAGAAGAGATCTCCTTTGAACGAAAAATTCCATAAAAAGCTGATGGTATCATCCCTCATTAGCCTGTGTGGACTGCACAGGCTAATCTGAGGCGACACTTTACGCACATGCGTTAAGCCCAGTTTTCCCAGAGGGAGGCTCATTTCTATTTTATTGCAGCTGCTAAAACTAAAATGGAAAGCTAGGCGTTTGCCTCAAATTGAGATATAACGTCCTTCTCTCTTGATTGTATGTTTTTGCAGCTGCTAAAGACAAGCTGAAGGCAATGCCAGCTATTAAGCGCAATTGGCGATACGACGACTGGGTGGCGAAGAATGACTGGGCGGTCAAGAACGGCAGTAGTCAGAAAGAGAACCTGGTGGTTGCCACCTCAACACCGGTCCAATCTAGGGTCAAGGTCAGATTAGTGAGCACGTTCTGGAAAAACTGGGCTTGATGCATGTGCTTAAAGTGTCGTCCCAGATTAGATCAGGGACAACACCTTCCGCTTTTTTTTAGTTTAAGGAAGTCTCTTCTAAACAAATATCCAGTCTTAGGAGGCTAATCTGGGACAAAACTTTAGGCATATGCATTAAACCCAGTTTCCCCAGAAAAGGGCTCAAATAATTTTTATAGTTTTTAATCCTCACTAAACCCTAGCCCCTTCTTGCCCCACCACTACCAATATGTATAAAATAATTATGTGGTTGTATTATTAATATATATTAGATTAACAAAATGTTTAAATCTGATGTCATTTAAATCAAGCTAATTGCAATAAAATTAAGTAGTAAAATAATATTCACGTAAACTCATGTGAAACCCACAAGATGGCGCCTCTGAACGCACATACTGTATGAAAAGGGCGCTATATAAATGTGGTATAAAAAACAAAACATTTAAGACTTCAGCTATATAAATGTACGCCCTTTAAATACTTGAACATGAACTACTCTGTATATAAAATCAATGTAATACTCCATGGAAAAAATAAAATTTTGAATAACACAATTAAAAAAAAATACTTTCAGTCAGAGCTCCAGATAAGGATTTAGTTTAAAGGGTATTTTACCCTCTGATATTATTGTTAAAGCCTCTTTTACTCCTTTGCTTCAGCTTTAATGGGTATTAAGAAATATTGAGGGGTATTTTCCATTTCCATTCAAAACTGTCATATTAAATTGCGTATTTAATCAAGAAATATTATTATTTGTTATTGTTCCCTGCCGGTGAAACCAGAGGGGTTTGCGCTCTGTGTGTCAGTCTGTCTGTCAGTCCGTCACACTTTTCTGGATCCTGCGATAACTTCAAAAGTTCTTAGTCCATATTTTTTCATGAAACTTGAAACATGGATAGATGGCAATATTGACATTATGCATGTCATTTCATTCTGTTCCTACGTCAAGAATTCTGGTTGTAATGGCAACAAATAGACTAGAAATATTGCTGAAAATGGTAGATCCTGCTATAACTTTTTCATATTTTTTCATGACACTTGAAAAATGGACACATGGCAATATGGAGATTATGCACGTCATTTCATTTTGTTCCTGCGTCAAGAATTCTGGTTGCTATGGCAACTAGAAATATTGCTGTAAATGGTGGAGTTTCACCAGTAGGGGACCATATTGCTTGGCAATAGTCTTGTTAATAAATGCAAAAAGATTTTTTTTAAATGATGATATGAACAGACTCTTTTTTAGCTCGGCTGTTTTCGAAGAAAACCCGAGGTATTGTCATAGCCCTCTTGTCTTCGTCCTGGTCGTGGTCATCGTCGTCCGAAAACTTAAACATTGGCCATTACTTTTGCAATATTGAAGATAGCAACTTGATATTTGGCNCTTGCCATGTAACAGAAGGAACCAAAACTTTCAACAATCAACTTTATATTACTATATATTAATGGGCAAAACAACAACATGCCAACAGGAAAGAATAAACATGTTAAAATGTTTGTTTTGGTGGGTATATTGTCATTTTGGTGCGTTGTTGCCTTTCTAACCTGCCAACACACCAGAAAGACAAACCAGAGGTACCAACACTCGAAAAAATGGGTGAAATAATGAGACATGTTTTGTCTTGGTGTCATTCTCTCAGGTACAAACATGTGGTGTTGGTGCCTCTGGTTTATCATGTTGGCTGCAGGGTTCGCACACACCTTGAAAAGTGCTTGAATTTCAATGTTCTCCTTGAAAAGTGCTTATAAAGGCTGTAGAGTGCTCAAAAAGTGCTTATTTGCATATAAAAACTTAAAAGTGCTTAAAAAGTGCTTATTTTGGCTTCGAAAGTGCTTGAAAAACGTACTAAGGGTAAAAATATATAATTTCATATCTTTTCCATGAGTCCGAAGTCGTAGTTTTTTTCACGATTTCCACGATTTATGACGGTTCCTATCTGTTCATACTGGCATCCATAAACTGGATCGGTTCTGGTCGGTACGAGTTTTAGAACGTAAGGGAGGCAACTACTACTAATCTTCCGGTGCTGACAAGTTGAAATATGCCAGCGAATAAGTGCATTTTTCAGAAAGGGTGGCTTTTAAAGTACCCTTGGGTTGTTGACAACGCCGATTCTAAAGGTCAAAGCATCTTGTAAAGTATGCAGAACAGATATAAATATCGCTAGTATGGGGGAATCGGCATAGAAGCTATATTATACCACTGGACTATCTGTAAGTGTTATGAACATTTAGAATACATATTCAATACAAATAACAGGTTTTGTTTTGTTATGTGTAATGCCTGGTCAATTACTATATCATAATGAAATATCTTACTTTTGATTAAGCAGTTGTTACTGAAGTAGGGTAGAGCAGACTGTTGTAAGTCACATAGAATGTTAAGCAAGAAGAGACCAATTTAGCAAAAATGTTGTCGGTTTTGGAAACAGAATAATATACAGTTTTCAGTAGGTCAGACTAAAAAAGTGCTTGAATTTGGATTTTTTTCCTTGAAAAGTGCTAAAAAAGTGCTTGAATTTCATGAGAAAAAATCTGTATGAACCCTGGGTCTGCCATTTTGATAACAAGCTTATTTTGATTGACTTACTTTTGATTCAAAGGTTAAATTACACTTAAGACTCAACAGGATTATTGGTTTAACGGGCTACACACTTGAATCGATTAAAAATATGTACCAAGATTTTTATTGCGTAATGTTACGTACTGGCCCAATTTTTAATGCGTTTTTTATCCCCTATCGGTTTCACCGGAGGGGACTTATGGTTTGCGCTCTGTCTGTCAGTCTGTCACACTTTTCTGGATCCTGCAATAGATTTTCTCAAGGTCACACTTTGGTTACAGTTTCTCATAGCGCCTTCAATATTAGACCAATCTCTTATATATTTGGCATGTAGGTACCTTGCATGGTTCTCAAAGGTTTGATGAGGTTTGAGGTCACTGGGGTCAAGGTCACCTAGGCTAATATTGTCATATTGTTCTGCTCCAGTGAGTTTTCATCAGTGCATCATCCATCATTTTCACTGATATCCTTGTTTTTGTCTGCAATTTCTCTTTTCTGCAATTTCTCTTTTCTGCAATTTCTCTTTTCTGCATTTACAGGAGCTCAAAAAGCAGGACGGCAAGAAAGTGGACATCGAAACTCCCAGCAAGTTCCTGAACCCCAAAGTTAGATACATTCCCAAGTTTGAGACTGAGGTAGGGAAATGTAGCAGATTCCATTTTGTTCTATTACAATTGAGAAGCGCTCTGGGCAAACAGGGTCTGCATAGGCTAATCAGGGAGGACACTTTCGGCCTAAACAATTACTTTCTTTATATGAAAAATTCGATAAAAGCGTTAAGTGTGGACCCTGATTAGCCTGTGCGTGCTGCATTAGGCCCCATATTCCCAGAGTGAGGCTCAATTATTTCATAAGTTCAAATAGCACAGGCTAATCAGGGACGACACTTACCGCCTAAATTGGATTTTAGCTAAGAAGAGACTTCATTTAAACGAAAAATGTCATAAAAGCGGAAATTGTCTTCCCTGATAAGCCTGTGCGGACTGCACAGGCTTATCTGGGACGACAATTTACGCACAAGCATTATGCCCAGTTTTCTCAGAACAGGACACATATATGACATTTGCTATTTTAAAAGTTTTTGTGTGATAGCGTTGGTCTTTAATACTTAATTTCTGTACTTGGTATGGAAATATTATTTGGTAACCAGATTTTGAACAGGATTAAAGTTTGTTTGAAATAGCTCAAACTTAAAATCGCAAACGACCTATAAAACTTATTCAAATATATACATAAATTTTATCAAATTTAGAAAATTTTGGCAGAAAATTTGTTTTTCAATGCGCTGTTTTTTATTGGCACATAAATAACATTTTAAAAATCTGATCAGATATATAGGAATTAGACACCTCAGAATGACAATATTTATTTATTTCGCAGAAATTAGTTTCTTCTTCCTTCTAGCTCACCTGTAACAAAGTGACACGGTGAGCTTATGTGATCGTGTGATGTACGGCGTCTGTCGTGCGTGCATGCGTCAACAATTTGTTTCTGTAGACATTAGAGGTCACAGTTTTCATCCTATCTTTATGAAATTTGGTCAGAATGTTTATNTTGCACCCATCCTCAAACAAAAGATATGTTGCGGGTGATATCAATTCTACGAATTTGCTTGTTCTATTACAATTGAGAAGCGCTCTTGGCAAACGGGGTCCGCATAGGCTAATCAGGGAGGACACTTTCGGCCTAAACTATATTTTTTTTTAGAAGATACTTTCTTTATATGAAAAATTCCATATAAGCGGAAAGTGTGGACCCTGATTAGCCTGTGCAGGCTGCATGAGGCCCCATATTCCCAGAGTGAGGCTCAAATATTTCATTAGTTCAAATAATCGAGGGCTGCCAGCATTCATATGCAGACAGTGAACATTGAGTTGAAATATGTGTCGTGTTCTGAGAAACTGGGTATAATGCATGTGCGTTAAGTGTCGTCCCAGATTAGCCTGTGCAGTCTGCACAGGCTAATCAGGGATGACACTTTCCGCCTAAATTGTATTTTTGCTTAGACGAGATTTCATTTAAACAAAAAATGTCATAAAAGCAGAAATTGTCGTCCCTGATTAGTGTGCTAGATATATGACATTTGCTATTTTAAAAGTTTTTGTGTGTTTGCGTTGGTCTTATCAATACTTAATTTCTGTACTTGGTATGGATATATAATTTGGTAACCAGATTTTGAACAGGATTAAGGTTTGTTTGAAATAGCTCAAACTTAAAATCGCTAACAATGTATAAAACTGATTCAAATATATAGATAACATTTATCAAATTTATAAAATTTTGGCTGAAAATTTGTATTTCCATGCGCTGTTTTTTATTGACCAATAAATAACATTTTAAATATCTGATCAGATATATGTGTCGTGTTCTGAAAAAACTGGACAAAATGCATGTGCGTAAATTGTCATCCCAGATTAGCCTGTGCAGTCCGCACAGGCTAATCAGGGACGACACTTTCCGTCTCAACTGGATTTTCGCTAAGAAGAGACATCATTTAAACCAAATATTCCTAAAAAGCAGAAATTGTCGTCCCTGATAAGCCTGTGCGGACTGCACAGGCTAATCTTGGATGACAATTTACACACAAGCATTATGCCCAGTTTTCTCAGAACATGACACATATAAGAATAAGACACATCAGAAAGACAATATTTATTTATCTCTCAGAAATAAGTTTCTGCTTCCTTTTTTATAATCTGCCCTTTTTTAGCAACAGACTTTTCCTATCATGTGTCAAGGCCATGCAAATTTGTTTCTTTGTTTACCATCTCAATTATTTTTCTTGGCTATGGCACAAGAAAATTAAGTAAAACCTAAAACACAGCTATTTTTCTCCAACTTGTCAGAAAAAAACCCACAACAGATCACTTGCAAACTTGGGTATTCACATTCTCTAAATAGTGTACTGTTTTTGTTTTTGTTTTTTTTTCGTTCATACAACTTGAAAAGTCTAACACTAAAAAAATTGATGCTTAACAAAGAATCCCATAATCCTAATTGTTTGCCATGGCATAGTGGTTATGGTGCCCGCCTAACGATTGGGAGGTAACGGGTTTGATCCCCACTGTAGGAGCTTTTTTAAGATCTCTCCTGCAAAGTTACCAAGTTCTGAATCTAGCCAGGAAACAGATTTAAGGGCATTTCAATAAGCTTTATGCTTTCGATGCAATCAAGCTTAACCCTTTGAGCGCTGGAACCGAATTGTGAAGGCCTTTGCAAACAGTTTGGATCCAGATGAGACGCCACAGAACGTGGCGTCTCATCAGGATCCAAACTGTTTGCTATTCTGATAGCATTCTTTGAAAAAAAAATCGAAGAAAATGCTAATTTTAGAAATTTAGCAGACAACATTATAGCAGACGACAAATTTCCCAGCATGCAAAGGGTTTAAACTTATTGCCACTATCAAGTTGATCATATGTTTCAGGAGTTTCTTGCATCACTCCAAACCCCAGAGGATGTGAGAGCAAAAAGGGCAAAGAGAAAGAACAGTCTGGTATGATCTAGGATATATATTTATTGTTAGCTTACCTTCAAACATATAATGTCTGTCACACCACTAATTCCGGATTCCAGTGTCATTTAGCCAGGCATCAGTATGTTACCGATAGGTTTCTAGGTATAGAAATGGTGTTCCTGAGTGTTTACTGATGAGATTGGTTTTCCACTATACTGGAATTATTCAATAAACTATAAAGTACATTGATCAAGTTGTATAAGGTGAGCGATATTGGGCCACTGTGACCTTTTTAGCTCATCTATTTTTTGAAAAAAATAAATATGAGCTATTGTCATCACCTGAGCGTCGGCGTCTGCATCGGTGTCTGCGTTGGCGTCCGGTTAAGTTTTGTGTTTAGGTCCATTTTTCTCATAAACTATCAAAGCTATTGCATTCAAACTTGGTACACTTACTAACTATCATGAGGGGAATGGGCAGGCAAAGTAAGATAACTCTGGCTGGCATTTTGACAGAATTATGTGCCCTTTTTATACTTAGAAAATTGAAAATTTGGTTAAGTTTTGTGTTTAGGTCCACTTTATTCCTTTAGTATCAAAGCTATTGCTTTCATACTTGCAACACTTACTAACTATCATAAGGGGACTGTGCAGGCAAAGTTATGTAACTCTGACTGGCATTTTGACAGAATTATGTGCCCTTTTTATACTTAGAAAATTGAAATTTTGGTAAAGTTTTGTGTTTAGGTC
>VMBQ01007598.1:0-44899 GCA_007657795.1 Dreissena rostriformis | reverse complement strand
GGCACAATGTATTTCATTTTAATTTTCCACAACGATATCTATTCATACAACACGAACACTAACTTGGTACATGAACATATGTTGGATATATTGTTTCATAAAGACAAAAAAGAGCATTTTTTATCTTGTTAAATCTATGTAACCAGACCACATCTAGCGTTGAAATTTTGGCTATTGCTAGAAGGAACACTATTTTGTATTTTTGGGTTAACTTTATTTTACGAAATATTTTACAAAATATTCGTTGATTTTGAGTGTTAATGGGAATTTAAATGTGTACGAAGCAATTCCATTAACAGTGACAAACAAAGACTGACTTTGTAATAGACCACCTTTAAAACGCTCTTACTGGTACTTGTACATTATACACTTATCGTACACTTTACTCCATTGATAATCCTATTTGACATTGCAATTTATTTTCCTTTTCATCCATTATTTCCCAAAACGTATTAGTTACATTTGGTCAACGTATATTTTCGTCTCGTAATCTTGAAGGACAATCTGAGATTAAAGCAAACTGGTACTTTTTTTAAATCATAGGTCGAATAAAAGTGTATGTTTTATTGGAGTAGTATGTCCTCACTATATTTTTTAACCAATGTACTAAAGTGCGCACTGTATCGATGGCAAAATACTATAATAATTAGTCGAACTAAGTTAGTATTAATAAGTAACCGTGATAACTTTGCACATATTTGTTTAAGCATTATAGCATTTTTTAATTTTAGTTTTGGTTTTAACACTAACAGTTTATAATTTGATATAAATTTAAGCTCGAAATATTTGATAAATGTCATCCAATTAATTAATCTCATCTAATTTGTGTAGGTTGGGACATTTGTGAAATGCATTTTTTGTTTTTACATTTATATCAATAAATGTTTGCTTCTCCGATGACTGATGGGTTTTCATCCTAGCCCATTACAAGAGTCTTCTAGAAAGACTAATCTTGAAATGTTATTGTTTCATGTTTACACGACTTGAGAATTTATCATCATATAGTACACATCCCATATCATTGTAATCTTCCGCCGAAAGAAACCGTTATTAATTGTGTAAAATGTCTTAAAGCCATTTTTGTAAGACGCATATTACCTTATAAATTTACACTTCACATCGTACCAAACGTGTAATAATTGTTATCTTTTAAACAACATGACTCAATAATTATATTATGTTTTCTATGTCATCAGTGTTATTGAGCTTGTTGGATATTANTATATATATATGAGTCTCGCTCTGTAAAAACGGGGCTTAATGAATGTGCGTAAAGTGGCGTCCCATATTAGCTCGTACAGCCCACACAGGTTAATCAGTGACGAAATATTCTGCGTTCATGGAATTGTACGTGGTGTACGTGTACTCGTGTTAAAAGAAAAGTCTTAAAGATTTGGATTTATTTTTACATTTTATATATAACGGGTTATCAAAATATATTAATTATTCGGTAGTATTACTAATTCGATAATAAAAAAATGAATTCCAAAATAAGTAAAAAGATTATTGTAAGCGATAACTATCCAAATCATAAAGTTAAATATTAATATGTGTAATCCTGCATTAAAGCCCCATAACACTCAAAATCAACGAATATTTCGTAAACTATGACGTAAAATAAAGTTAACCCATAATGAATCAGTCTTCCTTCTGGCAATAGCCAAATTATCAACGCCAGATGTGGTCTGTTAACATAGATTTAACGAGATACAAAATGCTTGTTTTTATTTTTTTTGTGGCACAATATATTCCATTTTAATTTCCCGCAACGACATCTATTAATACGACACACGAACACTAACTTGGTTCAAGAACATGTGTTTGATATATTGTTCCACAAAAACAAAAAAGAGCATTTGGTTTCTTGTTAAATCTATGTTACCAGACCACATCTAGCGTTGAAATTTCGGCTATTGCTGTAAGGAACACTATTTTTGTATGGGTTAACTTTATTTTACGAAATATGTTATGAAATATACGTTGATTTTGAGTGTTAATGGGGCTTTAAGTGTGTACGAAGCAATTCCATTAATAGTAACAAACGAAGACTGACTTTGTAAAACACCACTTTATAAACGCTCTTACTGGTATTTGTACAGCCATCATGACTGTGTCCATTATATACTTATCGTACACTTTACTCCATTGATAATTCTATTTGGCATTGCAATTTCTTTTCCTTTTCATCTATTATTTCCCAACACGTATTAGTTACATTTGGTCAACGTATATTTTCGTCTCATAATCTTGACGGACAATCTCAGATTAAGGCAAAACTTGTACTTGTTTAAATCATAGGTCGAATAAGAGTGAATGTTTTATTTGGGTAGTATGTCCTCACTATACTTTTTAACCAATGTACTAAAGTGCACACTGTCTCGATGGCAAAATATTATTATAATTAGTCGAACTTAGTAAGTATTAATTGGTTACCGTGATAACTGTGCACATATTTGTTTAAGAATCATTGCATTTATGACTTTACGTTTTGGTTTTAACACTTGGTCGGATTAAAACATGTACACAGAGTCATATGATATGATAAGGTTAATGAATTACACATTTACAATATAATTGTCGCCTTATATATAACCAACACAAACTCGTATTTGCATGCACTAACATTTCAAAACTTCTAACTTTAAAACAGTTATTGGTATGGTGCGAAATGCAAATTGATGCTGCGTTCCATGATTTAGTTACATTTGGTCAACGTATATTTTCGTCTCATAATCTTGACGGACAATCTCAGATTAAGGCAAAACTTGTACTTTTTTAAATCATAGGTCGAATAAGAGTGTATGTTTTATTTGGGTAGTATGTCCTTACTATCGTTTTTAACCAATGTACTAAAGTGCACACTGTCTCGATGGCAAAATATTATTATAATTAGTCGAACTTAGTAAGTATTAATAGGTTACCGTGATAACTTTGCACATATTCGTTTAAGAATTATTGCATTTATGACTTTACGTTTTGGTTTTAACACTAACATAATATAATTTGATATCAATTTAAGCTCGAAATATTTGATAATATTACAAATTCATAATTATGTGACAAAGTCAGCTTGTTGAATTTAATTTGAAAACAACATATATTTTCCATAGAATTTATTATTAACGAATTCCGCTAATGAATACCCCAACTACTTCAATTCAACTGTTTAATGTCATATACGCTAAATATAAAAACAACCTTAATTTATTTTTTCAGGCCAATGTATGGTCGGATTCAAACATGTACACAGAGTCATATGATATGACAAGGTTAATGAATTACACATTAACAATATAATTGTCGCCTTATATATAACCAACACAAACTCGTATTTGCATGCACTAACATTTCAAAACTTCTAACTTTTAATTAAAACAGTTATTGGTATGGTGCGAAATGCAAATTGATGCTGCGTTCCATTAAGTACGTATACTTAACAAAGATACTGCTTTTAATAAATGCAAGATGCCCCCAGTGGGTGGATTGTCAGTATAAATTGGTTGGCTCATTTGAACATGTAGATCAATGTCAATGTCAAACTGAGGTCAGGTGATGTGAGTTTAATATTTAATGGATGTATCGAACTATTTTAAAAAGAAATATTGATGTGACGCGACCGGTCAGTATATATTAACCAAGAATTTTGACAATCCAAATAAGTCCAAGTCTTAAAGTTGGTAAATGCCAATGTTGAATTGAAGTCAGTTGATGTGGGTGTGTTGAAAGTGTTCAATGACATCATTCATTTAAGAATACATGTTGTGTAGTAAGCAGTAGTGTTATTAGACGAAACCCATTATTTTCGGTTAAACAATAATTTGGACCTCCTGAATTAGTCTAGTCCAAACGTAGGTCAATTTCAATGTCGAAATGAGGTCAGGGTGTGATGTGGGTATGTTGATTGATAACATCCAATTAATTATCAAAGATGTGTATGAATCATTATTGATGTTATGCGGAACGTGTTATTTTAGGGTAACCTCGTTCGGGCGGACGGGCCGGGTGCTATATGCCTTCTGGCATCAGTAGATTCTGGAGGCATAAAACAAACTGCAAAAATAATCTTATTCCACTACTGCCCATGTCAAAATTAATCGTAACTTGAAGAAATTGAAAGAGTGTCAACAGGTACGTTTTTTAAGTACTGGAACATTGTAGCCCTGAATATAAAATTTTATTTGAAAGCATCAGAAATAAATTGCATACGTTCAGTGGATCGCATAACGTGATCAAAACAGGACATTACAAACGGAACATGGCTGCCAAAGGCAACGATACCACGATTGAAATCCTATTCCAAATGATAGCTTATTTATTGATCAGACAATTTTGTTCGTAGCCTTTTTTGAACGACATTTTATACTATCTAACGGTACATTTAATACTCGCCTGGGAATTGTGAGTGGAGAGATATACATGCAAAAAGATATGAATTAGCATTTGAAATATATTCTCTTACATGGATTGGAATCACATCGGAACACAATCAAAGTTTAAAGCAATTTAATTATTACCGTGTTTAGAAAAAAGAACATTATTGCTATTTAAAAGCGAATGGTAAAATCTCTTCACACATGTGGATGGTGGAAACAACATTGTATTTAATCAAATGGTGTTTGTTGTTATTTTGTGATTAAAACAGTACATATTTTAATGATTATTACTTTTTTAAAACGTAGGAAACTTGTATGTTGTAGGTAAGTATGAAATGTCTATATATTTAAATAAATATTCAAGGTAAATGATTTTGTGTGATGATTATGAATTATTGTGTACAGTGTCAGAAATAAACTAGATTCAAGTCTTAGACGCACAAAAAACGGCTTCGTCAGCTCACTGGCGTAATAATCTGCAGCAATTATAAAGATTTATATTGCTGAATTGTGAAAGAGTGAGGACTCAAGATTTACTTTAATGTATGAACATTTAGCATACAGCGTATATAAAAAACAAATGGACAGCAACACATTACTAGAAATCATGTCACTTACTTTCCATCATACAATTATCTCTTCCATAATTGATATGAATTTAACGTGCGCTGAACGGTTTGTATTGGATATATTATACTGGTTATAATATGACTATTCATTGCAAATTGCATCTTGAAACACATATAGATTGCTGATAACATAGCGTTCAATGGATCATGGCATTGTAATAAAATGCTATATACAGATTTAATAATTCTAGGTGTGTGTTGTACCCATCATGAGTCATAACTGTTCATTGGCTTTGTGTACTTACTTTCTTCATGCAATACATCTATGTATACACATGCATAAAAAAAAAATAAAAAAAAATAGTATAATATTTTTATTTAAAATATATGCACACGACACATTTCAGTAAATGCTAATTGCATTTTGTAATCAATCTTTTGTTTTCCATTTCCTGATAAAACAAACTATTTACTTATGAGCTCCTTTAAGTCGAGCTGATGGTGATCAGATCTTTTTAAGTTTCCGCAATTCTATGGAAGAGTGTGATGTGTATGATTCATGAAATGTGTTGTTTAAACTAGTCATATTAGTTAAGGTCTCCGTTCCAAAGTTGCTTATTGCAAAGTTAAAATAAGAAGTACTAGTAGGGATACGTAGCTTTTATATACGCTCTTAATATATTTCGTATAGAAACCGGATCTTTACTATAATAGTGATATATTTTCAGGGATGTCTGACAAATTTTAAACACCGTATTTTTTATGTTGAGGGTAGCGACTAGAATTCCGTGTTTTATACTCAATTGTTATGCATAGAAATGTTTCTGCACAGGTTTCACAATAGTGTATTGTATCATTACAGTGAAATTTAAATTTCGACTCAAAAGGAAGGGTTTGCTTTTACAGTATTGAACAATTAAAATGCTGTGGTATTTATCCATAAACTATTAAACACAAGGACATATTTTACATGTTTTCGTTGTTTTATAATAAAGTATGTTTGCAAGGGTTAGTTAACATTCAAGCGTAATCGATTTGGCCGAATACAATTATTTGTGAGATGTAAATGAACATGCGATTTTTCCGGTATGTAAAGTACTCAATTTGCTTCAAAGATAAATACGAGGAAACATCGCGTTTTACACGTATATGTTCCAATACGTGTAAATTGAATCATCATTTCTATCATTATTGAATCGTTGAGTACGCGGGTTTATACCATTTTTGTTAACACACATTATTGAACGTCTTCATCTGTGTTATCTATTAACAACTTAAATTGATTTTTTACAACATTTATTCTCAATCAGATTGCAGTTTTATCATCGATCTGTTGTTTGAACTATACTTTAATGCATAAAATATTCTAACTTGGACTCTATCTTAACACTTAACACGTATCAGAAAAAAGGGTTCAAATATTCATCAAGTGTTCGGTGAATTGAGTGAGATCCAAGAAATGACTGGAAAACACTCGATTCCATGCATTAGAAAAGCTACTAAAAGATACGAAAAGCTACGAATAAAATAAACAATTAAAATCATTACTTGATTCGAATGAAATTGTGTTGTATATTTATCAAATTAGACAGCCATTTCTCGTGGCTCTTGTCATATTTTAATAAGGTAATAAAGTGATTTTTCTTCGTAACTTCCATATGTTCTACTAAAGATAAACCATTTCCTGAATAAAACATGTGAATGATCATGTGTAATGTTTCTGGTATAAACTGTGACTGGTATATTCAAAAATGTGATACAAATGATCAAACGCATAAACAAAAAAAAAACTGTCTTGTTTTCAAGCTTTACATAGAGTAAAATGTATCAAGGGCTAATTATTGCCATTCTTAAAAAAGGTCAATTACAGCTTATTCCACTTAATTATTTATCATCTGTTAGTAATCGGTGAGAGCAAATTGGTTTCATATGTCAAATGATAGTCTGTTCCAATGATGTGTTTTATTTGTATAAGTGTTTCAAAGTACCATTATAACGAAATTAATTACCTACCCGTAATTAATGAATTATTTCTTTAAAAATTATCGCAGACGCGTACCATTATAAATTTACCAATTGTGTCATCGTTTTATATTTTAGCTTTTAATTCAGCTATGAAAAACAATTAAATGACATTATCTCAAAACCTTGATAAAAGTCAAATAGCAGCTTCTTGCAATAATGGAGTGTTGTTTTGCGAATAATGTATTAAATAGTAAATATTAGTAAGTATAATTATATATATATATATATATATATATATATATATATGTATATATGACTGGTTTAATTTGATAAATGTTTCAATTTAAACACTTATTTTGCTTTTAATAAAACAATGTGACTAACTGCTAAAGGTCATGGAAGGTATACAGGTTTTAAAATGATAATAAACATACCAAATGTCCATTTATATTTAAAATATATCTATTAATCGGTTTTATATGAAGTGTTATAAATAAAACCGATGGCGACTCATGTCAATGTCGAGACCTTTTACCGTTTTCTCCAGCTGCATTTCACTTCGGTTTCTGGCTTACTCTCGCCCGGTAATTGCCCTAGTAATTAAATTCGACTATAAGTTCACCATCGTATAATGTGTCCAAATATGTATGCTTTGGGACAGTCAAATGGTTAATGCAGGTCGGTAATGAAGTGAGACACTTTCTACATACCGCTAAATACAGATATTAAATGAAGAACGTGTCAGTATATGTATTATTTGTTTTATTATACTGTTTAAAAGTTTGTCGTTTATTCCCATACTCAGTGTATTTGTAGTACTAGTTTAGTTAACGGTTGGGCAAAATATGTGCATACATTCTTTACAAACATCTTTAGACGAGATATTAAAANTATATGACTGGTTTAATTTGATAAATGTTTAAATTTAAAAACTTATTTTGCTTTTAATAAAACAATGTGACTAACTGCTAAAGGTTATGGAAGGTATACAGGTTTTGAAATGATAATATACATACCAAATGTCCATTTATATTTAAAATATATCTGTAAATCGGTTTTATATAGAGTGTTATAAATAAAACCGATGGCGACTCATGTCAAGGTCAAGACCTTTTACCGTTTCCTCCAGCTGCATTTCACTTCGTTTTCTGGCTTACTCTCGTCCGGAAATTGACCTAGTAATTCAATTCGACTATAAGTTCACCATCGTATATTGTGGCCAAATATGTATGCTTTGGGACAGTCAAATGGTTAAAGCAGGTCGGTAATGCAGTCAGACACTTTTCTACATACCGCTAAATACATATATTAAATGAGGAACGTGTCAGTATATGTATTATTTGTTTTATTATAATGTTTAAAAGTTTGTCGTTTATTCCCATACTCAGTGTATTTGTAGTACTAGTTGAGTTAACGGTTGGGCAAAATATGTGCATACATTCTTTACAAACATCTTTAGACGAGATATTAAAAAGATCCATAAAACAGTTCTCGCTGTGTTGCCTGTTTCCAGGTCATCATTTATGATATAATATGCTGCTACTTGTCCGATCCCACAACAACCAACATGCGTTTAGGAAGAGTTAAAACGATTAATATTAGTTCAACCGAAAGTCATTTGTACCTGGTATCTCAGGACATTATGATAATTAATATACATGTCTTGAGTTTGCACTGTTCATGGTGGCTGCTAAAGCTGACACTATAAGTTTTCATATTTGTTTATAAAAAGCCCCATGCGACATCTTCCCGCGGAAATCTGGTCCTTCTTTTCCAATATACGTACATATATATATATATGCAACGCTGCATATGAACTGTCGTTATTCTTTGTGGAAAATAACGTCAACAGTCTTAACATCAACATAATAAAATAAAACAGTTTAATTAAAACAGTACAGTAAACTGATGAGTGTCATGCAAATCTGAATATAGCAAGAGAAACCTCAAGAATATTGGAAAAGACGTATGATCATTTAGAGTTTTAAACGTGAACATTAATGGTGTTTCTACGTATACTGTACTGCACTTGGTTCATTACACATTTTAACCTTACATGATAAGACTCATTAATTTGAAACTTTTTTCAAATTTACTTGAAAGAATTATTATGGAATTAAATAGGGACATACTTATTTATAACAAGTCCTGTCACATTAAAACATTCATCGTGTAAACATTAATGTATGTCATCCTTGATAAGCAATAAACCGTAAAGACAACTCGTGCTTTTTGTCATTATATAAACTTTCCAGTTAACTGCTTTTATTACAACTAAATTTAGATCCTAAATTGCTTTCTGTTTGGCCTCGAATCAAAATACACGATACTTATTTTTCATTACGAATACAAATTTCAATGCCTTGTACAGTATTGAACTTAGTTAGAGATTGTATTATATCAAGGCGTTGTAGTTAGATTTGTCAATACACTAACACTAATTTTGCCATACCAAGTGTTATGTGTCGACATGTGACGCAAGCAAGTGGAGTACAATTTGCTCCGCTTAAAATATTAAAAGCTTTGTATAATATGGTATACACGATTTTGACAAAATAACGCTTTTTTATGGGAAAAGTGAGCACTACCCAAGGTTACAGATGGATTTGTCACCACATATATAGTATTTTCTATCGTTATCGTAAGTGCATTTAACCACCAGATTCTCAAAGCAAAGCAACACTGCAATATAATTCCTTTGAACATTATATACATGTTACGTATTAAAGGCATTCATTATATTTTAAGTATCAGTTATACATATTTAACAAAAGATTATATACATTATTTATTTGGTAAATTAGTAATCAGCGTATATATCGATCGAGGATAAGTCTTTAAAACTGACAAGTTAGGACTGGCAGGCATTGTCTGTGTAATAGATTACATACGAAACTTGATAATCGTGTCTGCAAACCCATCGTGCCTGTGTCCATTTTATACTTATCGTACAGTTTACCTCTTGGATAACTTAATTTGATATTACATTGTCCTTTCCATCCTTTATGTCCTGACAGTCTTTGGTTAATATTTGTCACCGTATAGTTCGTCTCATTAATTTTAAGATGAGCGCTAGCTTAAAGAAAAAATAGTAATGTACTTCAAAAGAAGAATGGTAAGAGGCAGAGATAAGAGGTATTATTGGGCTATTATGTGTTTAATAACTTTCTTAGCTGTTAGGCTAAATACAGTCTCAGTTCCAAAAAGAACGCGTTAGGCCAATTTATCATCAGTCGGTTGCGCTGATGAGTTTGCATAACACATTTGCTTCATGTGCGACTTTGTTTTTAAGCTTATTTTTTTCTTTTAACACTAACGAAAATATTTCATGTTAAATCTATGTTCGAAATACTGAGTGTCTTATAACTTATGAATTGATTAAACGATTAAAACAGTCAAATCGGCAATGTCCTTTAGGTAAACATTACCGTTATATGTACATAATGTCCATGATGCTAATAAACGTTAATACCATATTAACAAGTCTATATCCACCTCGATTAAATATTCGTTCAAGGGAGATTTAATTGGAGTTTTAAAGAAAGGCACCTAAGTTTATATCACTAAAAATACTTCTTTTGAAAAAAAAACATATATTGTTTCGTAATTTCAAAATTGTTTGTTGTCAATCGAATTTACATTAAACCTCACGTTTAGCAATAAATGTACCTTCTCCATGTAACCAAGAGGCATCACCAGTTATCGGATGTAAAGAGGTATTGTTTTGTATATTTCTGTTATATCGTTCTGGGGTGGTTGTGGGTTTGCAAAAGGCTGCCAACAGCAAGCACAAATAATATACCGACCAGTACGAAAAAAGGGCGCCAATATCGCGACATTTATTGCACGTTTCACAATTTTTGTAGTTATGGCGTGTTTTCGTAGTTGCAACCCTCAGAACCAGACACATACGTTAAATAAATTTCAAATTGTTACAATTTGAGCGTTTTGAATGTATGTTTGGGAAAGGTTTACGCCGGATTGTGTTACACTTTTTTAGGAATGTTTCGTGAGTGAGCATGATTTCAACGTAATTGTTACTAAACATAGTATTGTATGTGTTTCATTTCAAATTATATTTTTAGTGGTAATATAACAATATGGATTTTCAAATAATGTGTCAATAATTTGCTTGCACTTCCAATTTTTAAACATCGCTGGAGTAATTAATTACATATATTTTAAAGTGATTTGCAGGAAAACCAGAGCGGATTTCACAGGCTCGATCAACACACTTATCTGTTCAACTCTCAGACTGTTCAAAACTAACATACTTTTTCAACTATATAGTCTAATGACTAATTAAATCAACCAGTGCTGTCTATGTATGTTTATCGTAACAAATATGCTTTGATTGAATTAAATGTTAAATATGGTATTTGTGCTTTAAAAAACTTTCAAAAGGAAACATGTTATTTACGGAAGTTTACATTAATTGCATGTAGATCACTTTCTGTTGATTCATGTTGCTAACGAGCATAATAATTACATGCGTCTTGTCTAGAATAGGTTATTGATCGATGCTTACAAAAACCCATAATATGGGGTGATCATGTCAAAAGTGTAATGAACCACGTCTCATAAGAACAACTCAAATTGACAAATCCATGTTGTAGTTTTGCGGTTGAATATCGGCTAACGAATAATTTGCAGCCAACTGACGCAAATAAATCAACAAATACATATTATGCTAAAGCATTATGATATTTAGATTAGAATAATCAGTAAGTTTCGCAATTTACGTTGTCACGGATGACAATTATTATTCTGCAAAGCTGCCCTACTCGGCTAAGCAGCCTTTATATTTAACGAACAATCAAGAGACCGTTTTGTAATTATACTGCTTTCCATATTGTTACCCAGCAAGTCCTTACATCCTGCTTATTCGAGTTAGTTGGCCGTGAAATAGTGTAACGTTAATACTCTGTTTTGTATCCAGTAGGGATAAAAAGAATAGTATTATATAGACGAGGAAAACTCTTCACTCTTTCCCGATATTTCCAAGTGGTGGAATACTCTTCCAAAAGCCTCAATAGGATTTTTCAAAGTTTGTTTCTATAATTGACAACATTTTCTTCATGTTTCTTAACAAAACATTAAATTCAGATTAATCAAAAGTTTCAAATAATTAAAAATAATTGTAATGTTACTTGTTGTTTTTTTATTTCACCAATTTTACCTATCATATTTTGGTATATTAGTTTTACAATTATTACGATTATACGATGTGCACTTTTTTTAGAATAGAAAAGGAACAGTTGTATGGACATATATTTGGTAACGTTGGAATCATATTCCACACACTATTTTTTATCAATTGACCTCTACCCATTGTGATATAATTTGTTTAGTTTGTCATGACTTTTCGGACTTTGCGGAACAATCCCACATTGACCGTTAATGGACATATTGACGATTTTACATTGTACAGATATAATCAGTTGGAGTGTTTTTGTTGATTTCGTTAAATCTTCTACACCATTTGTATTGCTTATATAAGAATAAACTGCATGACTCAATTTCAACAACGATACACATGCACTTAATGCTGTATATTATAATGTTGTCAATGAACATAAAACACATTGAACGCTCATTTAATTCTGTTGATTCTTAAGATACTATAAAATAACACACAAAAATATTAATTACATGTTATTACATACCACGTGCGCTGTTATTTGATTAACGTTCAGACGTCTCGTGTCGAGGCATTTTGTGCGTTTAAAGAATTGCATTCCACGTATGTTCTTACGACATCTATTCCGGATGTATGCAGTTTGACAGTGAGTTTTGCGTCGAATAATGATTCTGAATACTTTTATATGAAAGTACAGTCAAGTTACCATTACCGGATCAGTAGCGCAATAAAGTTGTTCTGGTGAAAAGCAATAACTGTTTTGAGACTTCTTTTACATCAGTTTGATAAAATATTACCTTTGCTTACTGTTTCAGCGTATACATGTAGTCTTATTTTTAAACGCAGGCAAAATGTATTTGTGATAATTTTGTTTCGCCTCAGAATTCATGCATTAACGGATCAGTTGTAACCATAACGAATCACGTGATTGAAATCACTCAGGAGGGCATCTACATGTAACATGCTATTTTAACTGTCGAAACATGAACTGTGTTGTTTACAATGACCAAGTTACATTGCCAGTTATAAATTATATTCAATATTTTGCTATTAATTGTTTTCTATATGTGATTTTGTATCTACACTTTACGCATGGTGTTCTTGTGTGAATTATCTGTTGAAAATCCTAAATAGATCAAAAAGATATGGGCATCTTATAAACCATGTAAATTGTTTGAATCATATCTAATCATCGATATTGAACATGGAACATAAATAAAACATTAAGATTGAGATCATTTATTGAAAGAATCAACCAGATTTGCATATATTTTAATATTATATATTATCAATACGCATATTATCACGCTTGATCCGTTATTGCCATAATTCTTCATTTCATTTAGGGTGTTGCAAAGTCTTAAACACGAATCAAAACTGAAAAAGACTTTTGCAGGCAGAAAGACTACTAAATGGCCTTTAAATTAATGCGTAAATTTCTTACTTTCTAACAGCGTTATATCTTGTGGCAGCGAATAATGTTCAACCTCGATTTGGAAACGAGACGGAAGTCAACATAGTTGTATATACATGTCAGCAAAACGTACCGAACTCTTTGACAAAGAGTACCTCCGATTACGACTCTATCAATGCGTTTTAAAGAACAGGCCTTGAAGATGCTGTGTGCAAAGTATCATTTAAAAATGTATATTATTTATTGAGAAACGCAGTCTTGAACATCAAAGTGATCCGCTATGGGTAATGATCCGGTAATGGTAACTTGACTGTATACTGGCTGCGTATCATTTAATTATGACTATAGATTCGTAAAATACTCATACGGATTTGATATCAATTAAAATACTCATAAAGGATCTTGGACAAAGATATTGAAATACTTAAAGTGTGCCATTCAGTGTCGTAAAATGACAGATTATAGCATAAAAGCTATATATATAAAATACAGTTGTAAGTATATTTAAGAAAAAAATAAATAAAAAAAATAAAGGTGCACGCACTGGAATTAGGTCGAGGTTTCTAGTTACGAAGGCTAATAACTATGTCATTTCGTCTGGCACTAATGAGGCTGTAAAGTTAACCTCGTGTAAGCGATACACTTGTACCACATTAAATTAAAAAAGATATCAAATGTCAAATTAGTTATTCGTATACATCGTGTTACAAACGTACAAACGTGTATACAATTCAACCTCACATTATGATACATATAAAACTTGTATCTTTATGTCCGTAGCTGATTTCGCTCGTTTTGAAAAAAAAACTGTATGTTCACCAATGAGTTGCACAGATTCATAAAATGTTAAAGAATAAAGTCAAATATAACACAATTACGCATAAACATTTATTTATTTAATAACAAATGTGAATGCGTTCATGAATTAAATTACATGCATTCATGAAGCAAACTCTCTCATGTGGTCAGCAGTGCGTATCCATAATATGTACTAAAGATTCAGCAACATTTTACTTAACATTTGTGATCAATTCTGACGATATGTTTTACCAAAATTCAATTATTAACTGTACAATGTATATATACTTGCAATGGATAACAAATATTTGGGGTGAGCAGCAGATAAATGTGCATACATTAACAGCGTCGTAAAGATAAACCATTATGTCTTTATGCTTTAGAATATCAGCATTTGAACGGAGATTAATCGCAAACTATTCGGATTTGGTCATATTTATTTCGTTCAAAGCAGTCATCAATCAGAACTGACACGCGTTTAAACCAATTTATTTAATCCCATTTATTGCTATTTGTTTTCAAAATGAATGCAAGAGAACGTGTGTCTATTAAGATATATTATACGTCAGGGCCCGGTTGCTAAAAACTTTAACGGCCAGTTAAGGCAACGGTCTGTTAACTTGAGACCCAAATAAAAGAAATTTTAAAAGCAATGTTATTATAAGACATATGCAAACTATTCAAGCAAACACATTTGTTTACAATTAACACGTATATTATAAGGTTAACAATTAAGTCACATAAATAATTTGATCCAAAAATTAACGGCTGTTAGCTTAATTGGCCGTTAAAGTTTTGAGCAATCGGGCCAACATATATAATGATTTAATTGTCCGATTTGCAAATTAAAAGTAATATTAAAACGCCGAATCGATTCACATAACAACATTTTCAGATAGTTTAGTAGTTTTATTATTCATACGAATTAATATAATTATAGAATTGCTATGATTGCAGAAAACATTTCGATTTATTTTATTTAAATGAATGCTATACAATCATTTAATGTGTAATCATTCATTTAGAGAAAACCAATCGAAAAGGTCTTCTGCAATCATAATAAATAACGCTGATATAAATTCAAATATTAACTTACAACCAGGGTATTACATTTTACTTTCCCAGTGCAGCCAATACAACAAGTTTGGGTTTGAAGATTTAAACAATGATTTTTTAACCTAGCAACAGTTTCGAGTTATGGATTGATTTTACTAGTTGACTGTTAATGGAAGTATAATTGTATACCAGTACTTGAACATTTTAACCAATGATTTTCTTGTTTTTTTCTTATATATTCATGTAAAGAACTCAATATGCAATCGCTCCAATTTACATCATAGAGCTGTCCACAACTGGCGAAGGTCGATACAGACATAGATCAATTGATGATAATAACTTCAACATCCCAAGAACTCAAACAAAGATGGCTGATAGATCAATAGGAGTGATTGGACCAAAGTGGTGGAATACTCTTCCAAAAGACTTAAAATGCACATATATCAAATTTCCGTTTAAAACTCAACTTGAAACGCATTTGTTGTGCGTTTTCTATGACAAATGAGCTATTTTTAGATATATAACGACGTACAGCGCAATTTGATATTGTAAAAAAAGGCGTTATATTAGTGTACTTGTTTTTGTATTGTGTTTTATATATTCTTTGAAATATAGTGCATTCTATTGTATTTTAATTGACGATTGTATAATGAACATTTGTGATGTAATTAAAAAAAATGTGGTTTCTTGTTACGCATCTTTAGACGACAATCACATGTATTCTACAAACTCTGGTAATTCCTAAAATTCGACTTTCATTATAATCTGCACTTTTTCTCGGTCACATTCACGTTATATCACAGATCTCATAGACTTTAGTTTCTGCTTCCTATACTAGGGTTGGTAGTGATATTTAATTAAGATATGAGTTCATTGGAAGTCCTTTGGTCTGCGGTGCAACGACTGGGATTGTAAACAAGTTGATTGAGATCTACATTTACAGACCTACTAACATTCTATTTTTAGTCAAAATGAACCATCTGTATTCCAAATTAGAACTCAAACCGTATTTGAGGTACAGTTTCTATGTCGGGAAATAGATACTTATTTAATGTTCCTTTTCCATTGATGGACCGGGTTTTATTGCCAACGGCAAATGAGGGTTGTAAATGCACGAAAGGAAATACAATAACGAGGCGTGAAACAATTTTATGGAATAATGAAAAGTCCATTCATGTATTTGACACATTGCAATAGTGTGATGACAACATTCATTTACGCAAAATGTGGAATGATTTATTATCTGTGAGGTGTGATTGTAAACAAATATTTAAACTTCGTGGAACCTGTTTATTTTGTATGCCAAC
Source organism: Dreissena rostriformis (assembly GCA_007657795.1). Lineage (NCBI taxonomy): Eukaryota > Metazoa > Mollusca > Bivalvia > Myida > Dreissenidae > Dreissena > Dreissena rostriformis. Next base: position 28,277 of record VMBQ01007598.1, on the reverse strand, counting down.
AAACATTGCAGAAACACATATTAGAACATAATTATTTCACGAACAGCTCTGCGGTTTAGATGGTTTGGATACTGATATGCATTGCAATAATTATTGCTAATAAAATATGCATACATGGTTAATCTTTCTTTACATATTGATACTGTTATGGCTTCACCTTTATTTTGCAATCTTATTTGTAGTAGTGACTTTATGGCTGAGCCATGTCAGTTAATGTCTCTGGCTCTAATGGGGAACAATTAGTTCAGTTACATTCATGAATCACCACACTAAAACAATAATTGCTGTCTAGTCTATATGTTAAATGATGCACAATCATTTAGAATGCAGCCATCGGCGAATATTGTAAAACAGCTTACTGCTAATACCACTCGGACTGGTGGTAATTTAACACCCAATAGCAATGCTTGTTGTCACGAATCTTTATTTTATGATTTAGGCCGATGTAATGTAGCGGAATATCACAAATACAAATTTGCATAACGCGTCTCGGATTACGGAGATGATTGCTCTCCGCGGCTACTGGCAAAGATCATCAGTCAATTTTTGATTGCCAATTGCGAAAATCAGCCGCAATCAATATTTTGTTTCACTGGTTGACATTTAGCATCGCTACTGGTTAATCAGTTGGCATCATTTTTTTATCTAAGGCTTTAATGCGTAAAACGTTTATTGCTGCGAATGTTAACAATTATTGTTATATAATATAATAGATAGCGCTTCGTTTTGCATTGCGTTAGCAGAAAGTGTGATGATTTCGGCAATTTGTTTTGTGGCGCTTCAACTCATGTAACGTATCTAAGTCAGTGTTCTACATATGCTTATCAACATGTTGTTGTGGTTATTGTGAATATATGTAAACCCAGGAAATTATGTTCAATGCACAGCCATGAAACATTCTGAAACAGTATTTACAATGGTAATATTAAAACAACACGCACTGATATATAACGTTGTCGCGTTAACACATGAATATCAAGTAGCTTAACATGAAAAATAAGTTAATAAAAAAATAGCACGTGTCTAAAAACATAAAAACTAGGGGCGATCGTTGAACCTATTTCGCCAAGTACACTAATTTTTCCCAATATCTTGAATTATTATCTTTAATTGTCGTATTCCTATAAGACATGCCATCATATGCCTACAGTGCCTTATCTTCAGTATTTTGAATAACATAATGTCAATAAATACCAGTAATGAACATACTTCAAGACGAAATATTATTTTATCCTCGTTATTTCTATGCAGATTTCATGAACCGACGTCACATTACTTTATTGAATGCACTCAGTATATATATTCGCGGAGAACTTAAACACTCAATATGCATGTATTCCGTTCCCTGCATTGACACTAGTCTATATGGAGACATCACTCGGGATTACTTAATCAATACTAAATAAGTTGACGCAGTTCACCAATTTATTATCAAGTGTAAGCGATTTGATTCGTAAATATGCTACAAAACGACTCTCAACCCTTTTCTTCCTGTTCACCAAACAAGCCTTTCAAAACAACTAATTTCGCCCAAAATCTCTGCACTTTGTCTCCTTAATTGTTCACATGTCAAACCATTATTTGTTTTTCAAACATCAAACTACACGGAGTTTTTCTTTTCTTTTACCATACGGTTATTATTGTTTAAAATCATTAATATCAAATTATGTTCGTTTGACCACATGTTATTGTTATTGTATAAGAAGAAAAACTCTATAAGACCTTGTCTTTCGCTCCTATCCTATTCGAACATGTACGTATTATAAACATTGTTGAAAGTATATGTTAGAAACTTGTGTAATGTGCAAGATAAATATTTTAAAACTGAATTCCATTTTTTATTGAAATATTAACTACTCCGCACACTTTGAGTTTAAAAAAAAAATATCGTGCTCTTGCCATCTGACGATCTTGTTGTTTTCAATAGGTATTTTTAGCGCGATGTAAGAGTGCAGGTTGTTGTTTCTTTTTTTTCAAAACTAATGTTAAACACCGCATACTTTTCAACATTATGCTGTTTAATAATCTGATAATCAATAATACTGTATTTAAGCCACGGTTTTTGTTTCGTTTCTTGCTGAAGTCTTAACACATGTTGACGATTGTCAAATCTCCAATATGAAAACAGGTTCCGTTTTTCTGCGTGTATAAAAATAATCTTTGGAGTGATTATTTCATCGAGCGCTGATATAATATATATAAAACATTTATTTATTTCATTTCAGGGAATATCATAGATTAAACAAAGTAATTTTATTTATTATTTTATTCAGTAACAAAATAAGAGATAACATTATATCCATGGTTAAACACATATGAATTTTAAAAATGGTTTACAAACCATTAAAAACGGTTACAAGAAGCTTAAACGAACAAATCTAGGTTTTGGTAGAATAATCATTTTTGATTTACATCGTAATCTTAAGAAATATAAATTTTATTTAGAAACGATATTTTAACTAAACCAACAAATATCTCAAACATACATATATACAGAAACCAACAGTCCTACATTCTCATCAAAATATGATTTTATTTCAGATGTTTAGTTTAAATTGTATTGTAATTTGTAAATAGTAGTTCAGCATATTTACAACGATTTGTTTTGCTTTTAGAACACGCTAGAAAACAATCACAGTGATTGGATATTCAGTTCAGCAACGTTTAATCGTATGACACAACAATTGCTTTGAATAATTTAAGTAAAGAGATATTGATGGTATATCAATAAAATACAGACACGTATTTAAGAAAATGCAAATAGTTATTTAAGATCAATACAGTTTTGGTTAAACAAAATGTTCGAAAAACCTTGCATGCGTGAACTAACGAATACACAATTATTTCAAATAAGAAATTGTGAAACTGCATACCGTTATGTAGAGGATCCATACATATAGGGCGCATGCGCATAACAGTTGTTCATGTAACCCATAGTTTTCCGGTGACACGTATGTACAATATATACTGTTCTGATCTTACACTACAATATTAGACGTCGATATGCCCCTTGAAAGAACTAACAATCGGAAATGAGACATTTACAAAACACATCCAATAAAATCACAAAAAGAATGTATACATTTTATTAAAACAAGCGAGAAGTATTCAAACATATCGTACAGTATACCGACAATAAGTCAACGAAAAACATAAAACAATACATCGTTTATAACATTTTTATGTAGCAAATATGTGTATTGCATTTTTCATATTATAATTATTTCAATTTATTTCACATATACTCGTTTTATGAGAAATACATTATGTTATAGGCGTATTTATAATGTCGTTGTTTTAAATATATTTATTTTATAAATATATTTATTCTAAATGATATTGAACAGACTTGAAAATAAATTATGTTTAAGGGAAACATTGCTCTGATTTTCATTATTTGACAGAGTAGATTTTAACAGTAAATAGGATAAGTAGCGTTCTTGTGTAGTAGTTGATTAGTTTACAGTATGTAGAGACTGAGTAGAAAGGTTAACTCTTTTTACTAACACTTTTATCCATTAATTGGCTTGTCACGCATGGGTTTATTCACTCAACCGCATTAGAAGTGCATGAATGACTATTTCAAATGTCATTCTTTGCATATGTTTCATGCTGATAACATGTTTGTTTATGATATTAAATCGTAAACGTAATATATTTAGGTAAATATGCTTTTTAAACATCTTTTCTATTGATGTCCTTCGGTTGTATTATTGTATTTATTTTGTTATAATAGTTGTATTTTTATATTAATTCTCCTTGTCTTTTACAGTCGGAACACATTATTTGAAATATAATTGAAATTGCTACTTATTATAAGTATGTCGTTCTTTGCATATGTTTCATGCTGATAACATGTATGTTTATGATATTAAATCGTAAACGTAATATATTTAGAAATTGCAACGTGTTGGTCCAAAGAAAGAACCCTAACGTCCATCCGGCAACAATTATATGACATAATACAATAAAAACAAGGTTGAACAAATCTATATAATTATAACAGTTAATGTGAATACAAATTCACGTTTTATTATTAGTTTATCCGAAAACAGGTTGATTGGACAATATTCGCTTGCTATTAATAATTGAGTGTAAATATAAATAAGGGCAGAATTAAATTTTATATTTTAAGATTATTACTTTTTCAAGTGTATGGCTCATACAATCAAGTCCATGGTTATTTCAAATGTATAATATACTAAAAAAAACATGGCAAAACATGGCTAAAGCGTTACTGTCAAATTAAGTTTGGATTCGAAAAGTAAATACTGTATTTATAGTGTATAAAAGATTTTCTTTCTGTTCGTATGGGCGTATTAGATCCCAGGATTTTTGAGAACAAATGTGGTAGTGCCTACGTATTTCACAAAGCAAACATATAATAATGAAATAAACATAAAAAAAAGAAAAAAAAATGTAAATAATACATACACTTATTAATTTTCTTTTGCGAAATGTTAAATATTAAGTTCGAAATGGTACCTAAGGAATTATAACAGGAAATTTAGTTCGAAATGTTAACACAGGAATGTTGTACTTATATTGAATGCTTTGGCGGCGCTAAACATAAACAATATTTGTTCTAAAAGTTGCTCTTGGGGTTTAGTTGTACACAAATGAGTAAAAAGCGTAACTGCAAAAGAAATCATTTAAACATAGAAGAATAAAACCATAATAATATATTTACAAACCAAACTATACGTACCTTAACTCTAAATAATCACAATGCTTGAACACTTATCAACGCCTGTAACGCAGGACGTACGCCATGGATGAAATTATTAACTAAAGGAGTTTCTCAAAAACAAACGACACGGTTTGTATTTGTCGCATTACAATATTTAACATGTATGAAACGTGTAATGTATAATACAACATTCAGAAATAATTTCAGAAACGTCATAACTGGCAAAAAAATGTAAGAGTTATGATCAAACATTTCTTGATAAATTTTTTAAACGTGAAATCTCATTTTCGTATTATTTAATGTTCATAATCAGTACATTCTTTTTTATAGGAAGTGTGTTTGTCTACCTTTATGGAAATTTTATTTTATGTCACATTGTGACACTGTCTTCGTTTTCATCCACTGGTGAATTCATTGAATACTGCGTCTGTTCTTCTTCGTTGTCTGACACAAACGGGTCCGTGCTTTCCTCAAGAGTAATGTCCCCTATTTCCGGCAATTCGAGAACCGTCTCGAGAGCGCCGCTGAGTGTTGTAGTCCCGCTGAGAGACACTTCGCTCAGTTGACATTCACCGTTTTCCACCGAAAATACTAACTCTTCAGATTGTTCTCTCACAGAGGAATCGTTTCCGACCTTGTACAGAGCACCATTGCGATTGTTTGTCGAGTTTTTTTGGCAACTGTTCGAACTCTTCGGTCGTCCACGAACGTAACTTCGGTCGGAACGCAACAGAATGCCGTCAATTACAACACCAGGATGGACGCGTTTTGGCTTTGGCAAGCAGCATTTAAAACGTGACTTCACCTCGGATCTGAACGCCTCATTAAGCCAACAATACACAAAAGGATTGTAGCAGGTGGAACTGATCGCAATCCAGTGACATATGAAGAATGACGTGCTACTGAAATGGTCCGGATTAAAGTCGGCCAGGATTTGATATAGATTTAATGGCATCCAGCATATTGCAAAAACAACGACGACAACTATTAGCATTTTTATGCTCTTACGTTTAGCCTTTTGCTGGGACACCTGCTGATTTTCCGTAACCGCTCCAACATGTGTTCGAACCCATAGTTTCCTAACAATCCGTCCGTATGTTACTGCAATTACTATGAGAGGCATTATATATTGTAAGACCAAAGTTGTCACCGTGAGATACTTTTCCCACTGATCACTGGGGTGTGGAAATGCGGAGGTACATCTCTTAACTTTATTTAACACGAAATCAACAGTTTGTACCTTGTTGTACAGTCCATATGGCAGTGAAAGTCCAACTGCTAAAAGCCAAATAATTACCAGCACGAATAGTCCTATGGGCTTGCTCATTCTGGGACTGAGTGGATACAACAGGACCTGTTGTCTATCTAGTGCGATTCCAAGAAGCGTGAAGGTTGACACATACGACGATACCATTAATGAAAAATTCAGTAAATGACACATAACACTTCCGAACGGCCAGGTATCCAGTAAATTACGCGCAATGTTGAAGGGTACATTAATGCAAGTTAGCAACAAGTCGGCTATAGCAAGATTTGCTATAAAGAAGTTTGTCACTGTTCGCATACGTTTATTTTTAATTATCACATTACACACAAGAACGTTTCCGAATAAAGAGATAGCAATTATTACACCGTATGCTAGAATAAGAAAAATCTTTCCCCAGATCTTGGAAACTCCTTCGTCCAGACTATCCGAATCAAAGGTAATGTTGTCGGATTCATTTCTCATTTTGAGGAGTTCACTCAATTCGGGGCCAACTGAAGAGTTCGATGCGTTCCAAAGGAACCTTTCAATCTCATCTAAAAATGCCATCATGTTTGTGTCTTCAATTCGGACCACCGTGTGAGATTGAATGTCGATGTAATTTAAATCCACGATGACTTACACAAAGCCTTTCAAATCAATCGGCTGTTGTTTCATTTTCTAAAATTCGCAATCATTTGAAAATCAGTAGTTTGTATTTAAACATGTTTAAAATATATCAAACTTTTCATAAACCTTTTAACAATATATTTAAGTTCGTTAAATAATAAGATTATTGTTTTCATCGTAAACATAGCGACCATTCTCGGCTATGTACAAAGGTTTAAATCCACAAATCGCGTCACTTGTAACTAATTCCACAAAACATTTGTCAATAAATGTATTCCGCGACATGAACGAAAACAATTTAAACCACGAAAACATGATAAAATGCATCATAATACTGTTCGCCAAACTATATTTCCCAATTTACAATACAAAAGCTGCCATTTTTCCGTTGCAAATTAGTATGAGACACGTTGCTTAAAACATAATTATTATCTCTTGTTATGTGAAAAACTAACCACGTTATCTTCAAGCAGCCTCCTTATCAAGATTCAGCGCTTAAACATAAGTCCTTCAAGTTATCTCTCCCTTTCCGAACTTCTTAAGCCATATGCCTACTAATAAACAAAACGTTGCTATTCTGTTGCTTCTAGACGCGTCAGTATCCGTTGTAATAAACGAGCTGAGATAGCGCGACGAACAAGCAGGCTGTTAGGCGAAGAAGAATTCCTCCGATTCACAAAATGCCTGCGCGAGCTTCACGCTTTGAAACAGACTGCTCCATCGGCTGAACAGATCGACTGTGAAACGTGCTCTGTATGCCAACGACGATGTCGTAGCCCAACGGTTGTGTATTGGGGATTTATTTATGTCTCAAGCTTATCTTTGTAATGAGCCGACGCTATAAACACATGTTAACATTTAACATAATTACTCAGTAAATTATAAATAAGATTCGATATCAAAATGTATTTATATAATTTATTTCATTTGAACACATATGTGTTTGAAATTGATTTTCACGCGGAGAAAGACGCTGATTTGTGTTAAATTAGAATTTGTTTATATTTGTAATCGCGGCTACACATATATTAAATTAAAATAGTTAGCCTTATTACTAGATTGATTTTAAAATATGATAAAATACCAATTAACGTATTTTTCCTTTATAAACAGAGATGCGTGCAGTTGCTTACACACTAAGAAAACCACTTATCGTTGTGAAAGTATGATTGATGTAAAAGTCATTCTCGGGCAGAGAAAAACAAAATGTTATAAAAGTATGTTTTGTAAATTACCTGCTTTTTTCACCAATAAACCTTATTATTAAAAAAAGTTCCATGTGTTTTCGCACTAATACTTTTGTTTTAGTATAAGCAAATACTGCATTTTTGCAAACTTAACAAGCTTAAAAAATACGACACGTACAAAATTGACCGTTTCATTTGACGGTCGCATAAATGTAAATTTTCGTGACATTCAGCATAAAACGACCATAATTAGTGCATCATTATCCCAAGACTTACGTGGACGATTGCAAATATTGATGTAGATGAGCGCATTTGCATACTAACTGAGTGTTTGCGTTAATTGGGTGAATATTGGTGGTTTTATTATTGAGTACACAGCGCATGACAAAACATAGAATATTTAACATACATATTGTGTTATTGATGGATATTCATGAACCCAACTCCATAGAACGACAACTTTGAAACATGGACAAATGATTTAATCATATTGCCCTTGATACAATAACCGCAACACTACATAGCCTACGTTTAACGAATTTCAACTTTTTGCCATACAATAAATAGTAAACAGAACCTGCGGTGATATACCAAATTAACAAGATGTTTTGGAATATGTTCAACTTAAATAATCAAGCATATTTATATACGGACACTGTAAATTTAAAACAAAACGCGTTTTCGGTTCGAATATCGAGAAGACACAATTTACATTTAACGTTTGTGTATAATTAGTATACTCTGGATATAAACCTACGTTTTATGTAATATGTGTATAAGTGATATGTATTATGCTGCGATGCTCGGAAGCTTAATTTTTAATAAAGTAAAATATATAGTATTAGTGCATTGAACTAACATATCGCTTGTTTTAATATACAAAACGAACTATCATTAAAAGCAAGTAATTTATATAGCGAGGGGAATGCATTTGCACACAAATGTCGCCTATTATATTTACAATCAAGTCCAATAATTACCCTCACTCACGCCCGCCCTCACTAACGAGACACATTCTGCGTAGTTTCCAAATATTATCTGCGTGTTTCCGTGCTCGCTTACAATTAAAAATAGAATGTGGACAGAAAAAAATCCAAGTATGCAAGCTTGAATCTATCACACATTCCATTTTATATTTTGTTCAGCTTTGATACAATAACCCGCCACTGCCTTATATGAATACATATAATAAAAAGCATACAACTACGTGCTTATAAAAACACATAACTCAACACAAATTAACATATATCCAAACGTATATATCAATAAACTATCAGATCATAACGAAGTCTTTACAGTTTAAGTGCTACAAACATTGTACGTCATAGACACGCATTATATATTGTTTCCTTTAGCGTTTATGCACTTGTACGAAGAGTGTGAGCGCATTTTTTCTGAGGCAAGCAGGCTCATATGCGTTAAAATAAATGTTCGTCATCATTTTTTACCGTCGTACAAGTAACGGATTATTTTTAAAAAGCAGACCGGTTAGTTATGTTGGTGTTATATGTATGTTCCAAGTTTATTCATAACATCTTAACGTCCTAAAAATATGACATATTTAGTGTTTTTTTGTTTGTCGCATGTTTGATGTGTTTTCGGCGTGTGTAATGAAACTGCGGAATAAGTGATTTATCACTAGTATGCATAATTAAATTAAATAGTGCTAATCACGCATTTTGTGAAAGAATAAAAAACACTGCACTTAGCAATTTTGGACCACGAGATGCTGTTTTATGGGTACATCATATATGAACATGATCATACGTCGTAAACATGCGAGATAGTATATTGAAGAACCGTACACATTATATCGGTAACAATATCATTTCCGGGTGTTTCTTTTTTAAACAAACAACTAAGTTTTCCTTTTTTTTTCAACGAATTAAAAGGAGCGGGATTCAATTTCATGGCGCATTGTCCTGTAGGTAAGATATTGGTTATTTTATGATATCAAAAACATGTAGCGTAATAACATTCTATAAACCTTCTTTGAATTTAAATTGTTTTGTTTAATAAACAAATATGTATCTATAAATGACGTTTACATGATATTTACATGAACAACGATATGTAAACGTCTGGAGCGGATTTAAGATAATGATGTTGGCACATGCTTTTTTGCTCATGTTGAAAACACTCGCAAATAACGGGAGGTTTGTACATGAATACCAGCAATTATCATGCTTCGTTTACATGTCTCAATACCCTAGGTATGTGCAATTATCTGTGATTGACGTAATTAATAGCTGTAAAAGTAGTAAACACGTGATAATGTCCGTAAGTGCAATGATATTTCTTGTTCAATGTGGATGTTCAATGCATCCCAAACGTGTTTTTCTAAAGCAATACAATCAACAGAACATAATATTACATACTAATAATGCAGCATTTAAAAGAATTCCGGCCTAGACAGAACATTGACCGTCCTCAATGGTTTCTTAAACGCAATTTCAATTACATTTAAGAATGTGTTAGCATTAAGGTCAACATTTAACGAGAGCTGCGAACTCATGAACTAAAACTTAAAAAAATAAAGAAATGATATCTGTTGGATTCGGTGGAATATCGATTTCATTTTACGAGTGATCATAGAAAATAACATTTTCACGAGTGGCGCAGCCATTAGTAAAACTATTTTGTTTCTATGATCAAGAGTAATTTGAAATCGATATTCCAACGAATCCAACAAATTTTCTTTTTATTTCATGCTTTTTTTCACCGTCTATTTACATTGTAAAGAGTTCAACAGGATAATTTCGCTGGAATAATGACGTCATTTCGTCCAAAAAATGACGTTATTTCGTAAAAAATACCAGTTTTTAATACCAGTTTTAAATACCAGTTTTATTTCACTGATATTTCTCTATAAATCACCTGAAAGCATACAATAAAAAGAGCTATATAATCTTGACACACTTGGCTTTCCAAGTGAACTTCGCGGCTTTATGGTTTAATCTAGTAAACAAGCATTTTACTTCCTGTCTTTGTATATATCCGTAGATAAGAACTGGTATTATATTTCAAAGAGATCAGACAGCAAAAGAAAATGTGACCTTCCAGTACATATCAGCATTCTTGTACCTATAGGTGCACATGGTCGAAACATGTAGCCGGCAGATAACGTCAGTCAATCTGTCGTCAGACTACCGTTAGTTAATATACCTTCTTGACACCTCTTAATTAAAACAGCATTACTGGTGTCAGAGCGTACACAATAAAGTACATCTATATGATTATTCAGCAATGTGCTCATATTTCCCACTGAAATACAAATGTAATCATCGCATATTTTGCCTTCATAAGAATAATAACATCATTTTAGCGTAATTTTAATAAATAATGTAAGGATATGTTTTTTGTTGAGCATGCATATTTTTTTAAGAATTTACGACCGAAAAACATATATCGTAAGTACAAAATAATAATGATGATATGCCTTTTGTTATAAGTATTATGAGTATTTCAGATCAGGAAAAATATATTAACAGGCGTGTAAGACGCGTAACACACGCCAACATTTAAAATCTCTTTAAACACATTTTACGATGTTGCGCTATGCTCCATAGACTTTTATGCCAACAGACCCAAAGGCTTTGCAATATTCCGCGCTTCATTGGTTTCAGTATCTTAAAGATTTCTTCCTTATAACAATGTATTTGCTACGAAATACCGGAAGAGCTTGTTAAATTTCATTTGGTTCGATTTTATTAAAATATTACTACCGACTTGTACAACAACTTATTTGATAATATATTATCGACATTTTAATGTAATTCCCGCTTAACCGCTCATTAACCGCAAAGAAGGTAAACCGAAAGTTATAGTTGATTGCTGAAGTATTTTGATGTAAATTGATCTTTCAGCAAATAAAATGAAATATTCAGAAAGTTATGTTATCGTTCATTTGGACCAAAATGTTGACAAAAAACCTCATACACCTTGCACTTTCAGTGATCATTGATTATTATATTTAACATATAAATAATACAGAAAGGATATGGATATGCAGTGATGTAAATGTTAACACGAAACAACCTACATCCCACAGGAAACTATCTTGAACCGTTGAAGTTCATGTAGAATACATTTCCCGACTTACACTGTTCCTCAGATGTTACCTACCTGAATCTTGATATATAACAGTACCGTTGACAGCTTTATTATACAAACCAATTAAAAAGATTGAAGATGCGTCATATTGATAACACACAGTATTTCCACGTTTGCAGCACATGTGAAGATCGGGCATGTATTTTATATTGAATGTAGGGTCTTTCATATTGAATTTATTTCTTTTGCATTAAATGTTTGAAATGCAATAGACAGTATTACTCAGTAACCATATGTCAAGGTCCGTCTACTTAATGGATGTAATATAGTTTACAGGTAAATAACTGTTGCTTAAAACAATGATAATCTGAAAAAGTAATGCAATTCACGAAAATTGGTTATCCTGAAAGGTTTTCCACGAACAGTTTAATTCATAAGGTATATCAAAATATATCTATTGTAAATGTAATGCTCATGCTCTTGACAACTATGTACATGTGCCATTCATTAAAAACCAAAATGCTATTGTATCATGATTTATAAAAAATTACACGATGTAATTCAGTAAACATCATAATTGCAATTTGTATTTTCAAAAAAAAACATGGATTGCAACTTATGTCTACCATAAAATGTAACAGTTTATAGTATAACTTGTTTAAAATTAACAACAGATCGTCTTTTATCTGGTGATTATGTAACATTTGTTTCACGCTTGTTTTCCGAAAAAATGAATTATATTTATGGCAATAATTACTTCTTTTCATATCAAACATTCTGTTTAAAAACTCGAACCTTCGTAAAAAATGGAATATAATAATAAAACGCACCGCCAACATGCCAACGAAATGGAATGAATACTTTGCAAAAGACTTCATTCAATGGAAAAGTGTCCTAGTGTTACAAAAACAACAAATTATACTTTTACTCGTTTATTCTGAGAGGTAAACCAGTGCAAATACTTATAAAAGATATCTCTGATAGCTTACAAATAGAAATAAATTGCTAAATGTTTCTTGTTGATGATACAAATCATAATGAAACGGGATGTAGTCTTTGTTAGAAACTTATGGGTTTTATGGCTAGCCTACGATTAGCTTTAATCGTTTATGTAAGCACAGCAAGCGAAATAAGTAAAGCAATTTAGTGAAAGCTATAAGGCTTAAAAGTAATTAGTAAATGCATAAATAAAAAAAAACATAGTTGTCGTGAATCTAGCAAATCCCATTTTATATGAAACTTGCAAAATGTGTTCACTTGGTTAACTTTTTGCGTGTTGTTTGAATATGTAATTCATAGTTAAATTGATTGTGTTGCAAACTAAACATTTTGATTAAAATCATTATTTGTTCTTTTCATCCATTAGTAATGGAATAAGCAAAGTTTGCATAATGTTGTTTATGTTGTTTGTACAATGTGAACATAGTGAAAGTGTATTGTGGCGTTAATCTATAATTATTATGTTTTTAAGAATCACCTATTATTTTAGAGATATAAATAAATCAACCTTCTAGAAGTGTATAAAATATTTATGGAAGCATGACAATTTTGAGTTTGTGATAAGTGTGTGCATTGATATTAATAACACAGTTAATACACATTACATATGGAATGTTGTTCTATGACTGTATATGTATTGATAAATTGCTTGTGTATTGCTATATAATGAAATAAATAAAATCATTGACAAAAAAATTATACTCAAACAAACACTGAAGTTATATGATTTAGGATTTCTTTTGAAATTATAGCTTATGTTATTTTTGTATTTTGAATTTGGGAGAACAAAACTCATTCCATAAACAACCAGTTTTGAGTATGTAAAAGGTTAAATAAATGTATCTGATGTGTATCTCTATCAAACAAAGCATAATACATTGTTGTTTAATAAATGCAAATGTCAGTTAACACACCCGCCGCCAAGTAATATATGTATCGCTGAGATAAAGACGCACGATGTTTTGTATTTTGTCTGTCTGACGATTTTATTACGTTTGCTGACACAAATTGATGCAATCTTCTAGAATGCATTTAACAACTACGCAATAGGCAAGTAAAGCAATCCTATTAACAGTTCATTTAAAAAGAGCATGTTTTTGCTTCATCATTTCTTAAAAGAAACTTACTATGAAAACGACGAAATATCTTTATTGTTGAAAGTGAAAAACATGTGCATGCCTTGTGTCTAGTTTTAAGAGTTCTTCTATTACCTATCGTTAATAACTGATATGGTTGGAAGTCGTTCACTCGTTTGACTGTTTTATCTTAACAAGCAATATTAAAAGTGTAAAAATAGACATAGTTCGTCTGATATATATATATGAACAGCAGGCCTCAATAATGTGTCCGCTATACGCACATATATAAACCACTTTAACAGAAAGTGCTCTTTTAGTTTATCAAAGTTTCAACGCATTAAACCCAATAGAGAAAATGAACTTCTTGCTCTCAGAGGATCGCATCATTAACACAAGTTCCAGAGCCTGAAATGATATTTGAATGAAGCAAAACAAGCACATGTATATATGACCCATTTAATGTGTGCGCATAGTCAATAAGTAACATATATTAACACACCTTGTAATTCATAACTAAAATACTAGTTATAAAGTACAATTTGCATTGTCTCATATGTTATATGTTTCTTTTATACCTAATGATAAAGTATTTCATTACTGCAGTGAAATAACAGCAGTGAAAATAAACAAATTGTTATTTTCACCGGTAAAAATAACAAGTTTTCGGAACTCCATTTTCTAATTCTAGATTATCATATTAAGATTGACTTCCCTTGTTTATATCATTGTTTATATTTTTCTATGATCACGAGTGATATAAAATCGATATTCCACCGAATCCAACAAATTTTCTTTTAATTTTATGCTTTATTTACCGTTTATTTACATTGTTAAAAAGTTTAACAGAAGAATTTCCCTGGAATAATGACGACATTTCGTCAACGAAATGACGTAATTTCGTCAACAAAATGACGTCATTTCAATGTTTTGAGGTACGCCACGCGAGACAGGGTAACTTTTAAGCGAAAGGGAAAAAGCTGTTAATTATCTTCTTGAAAAATGAGCATAAGTCGGGAATTTCTTTTTCTTTGATCACTCGTGAAATAACAAACGATCTTACACTAACATGAACAAATATCCTCTATGTGTTAATATTTTTGTATTAATTTTTTTATTATTTTTTTTATTTAAAATCGAATTTCTTTCGTTCCTTAAATGGTCTTTTTATATATCTAACAGATGTAAAGTATATATAATGGATATAATCGTTGAACACTTTTATAATTATTATAGAACCATCGTCTCTCGTAACTGTTTTACAGTGGTTTTGTCCATATATATAATGATTTTGTACTGCTTTACTGTTTTTTTATGTACGAAAGTGAGACGTTAATACATTATTATGTCTGTCTTCTGTCTTAATGAAAATGATCATACGTAATGAACATGTGAAATAGTATATTGAAGAACTGGGCCAATATATCGGTTACTATATCATTTTCCGGATGTTCCGATGTGTCTTTTTAAAGCAAATAAATATTTGCTAGTATAAGTATTCCTTATTGTCAACGAAATAAAAGGAGGGGACTTAATTTCATTGCGCTTTGTCCTGTAGGTAAGATATTGTTCATTTTAAAATATCTAAAACATATATAGTAATGCCATTATAGAACCATGCCTTGAATTTAAATTAGATTGCTTTATAAACAAAGCTGTATATATAAATGATGTATAACAGTATATTTGCATGTACAACGAAATGTGAACGTCTGGAGCGGATTCACGATAATGCTGTTTGCACAGGCATGATTGTTCATTTTGAAGACACTCGCAAATAACGAGAGGCTTGTACAGGAATGCCAGCAATTATCATGCTTCGTTTACAGGTCTCAAAAGTGTAGTTATTAGCAATTATCAATGATTGGCGTGATTCATCAGATTTCAAAGTAATAAACACGTGATAATATCCGTAAGTGCAATGTTATTTCTTGTTCAATATGGGTGTTCAATGCATCCCAAACGTGTATTTCTAAAGCAATACACTCAACAGAAAATTATATTATATGCTAAAAATGCAGCATTGAAAAAAAGGAATTCCGGCCAAGACAGACAATTGACCTTCCACAATGATTTTCTTACCGCAACGACAATTTAAAGTAAGCGTGTGCAAGCATTAAGGGCAACATTGAACGAAAGCCGCGAACTCGTGAACTAAAACTTAAGATGAAAATAGCAATAGGATCTTGACACACTTGTCGCGGCTTGATGGTGTAATATAGTTAACACACATTTTACTTCCTATCTTTGTATATATCCGGAGAAAAGTAATGAGATAATATTTCAAAATGATTTGGCAGGAAAAGAAAATTTGACCTGTTCATCAGTACTCTTGTACCTATAGGTTCACAGGGTCGAAACATATAGCCGGAAGATAACGTCAGTTAATATGTCGTCAGGCTACCGTTAGTTAATACATCTTCTTGACATCCCTTAATTAAAACAACATAACTGGTGTCAGAGCGTACACAATTAAGAAATATATGTGTACAATGCTTCGTTTTTGTCGAACGTTGCGTATATACGTAGAAATGCTTTTCAATGCATTCAAACATAGGCACTTATTTGCTTTGAGAAAGGTATACATCATATAAACATGCACGAAATATAATATTAATACGCATACAACCAAATCATATATAACACATATGTCATGCAAAGACAGGAACACAAAGGTCTGAGTTCTTGTACATTACCAATAGCTTACATATAGCTGTTTGTTTAATTACAATTAGCCAGGAGGAGAGTTCAGCTGATTGTTCAATCTGTTAGTCCAAGAATGCAAGTAATTCTAAAGGATTATTCAGCAATGTTCTGATAATTTCCACCTAAATATTCATCGCATTATTTGCAAAAAAAAGACATCATTTCAGCGATATTAAACAAAAAAAGTGGGGATATGTATTTTGTAAAGCATGCGCATTTGTATAAATTTACCACCAAAAAAGAGATATCGTCAGAACAAAAATTATGTTATGCCTTGTGTTAAGAATATTATGAGCATTTCAGGTCAGCAAAAACATATAAACAGGCGTGTAGGACGCGTTACATATGCCAATATTGAAATTCTTCTGAAAAACATTTTACGATGTTGCGCTATGCTCCATAGACTTTAATGCCAACAGACCCCAAGGCTTTGCAATATTTCGCGCTTCATTGGTTTCAGTATCGTAAATATGTCTTCCTAAGAACAATGTATTCGCTATGAAATACCGGAAGTGCTGGTTAAAATTCATTTGTTACGATTATGTTAGACGTTAACTACAGTCTGGTTAATTAAATTATTTGGTAATATGAGTAATATACATTTTAATGTAATTCCCACAATTAAATTTAGGCACATGATGTTATACACACTTTACCCGCTCATCCAACCTCCACAAAGCTTCGTTACGACGACAGTACGTGTGTCAATATTGCACCTTTGTATTTACCATGATATTTCTTAAATCGAAAGTTATATTTGATTACTGAAGTAGTTTAATGTAAATTGGTGTTTCAGCAAATAATATGAAGACAGTTAGAGTAGCGTTCATTCGACACAAATATTGATTAAAAAACCCTCGTATACCTTGCGCTTTCAATGATTATAATTGTTTAATAGTCAACATATACATTAAACAGAAATCGGAATACTTTTGTCGTGAGGCAAAATTAAGTTAAATAGCACAGGATTTTAGTGGTAATATTAGGAAAGATTAAACACATAATTTAAACAAAAGTTATATTTATTTTATGAGAGATGTTACTAATTCTGGACTACTTAATATGTTATCGACTTTAACCTATGTGTGTTAGACATCGTAAAATGACACTTTTGACAGTTTCCCCTCGATATTCATTAACGATATATGTGTGTGCATTGGTCGTATGAAGAACAGCGCTTCAAATAAATTATTTTCATTTAAATATCAATATACTATCACAAAATCAAATATGTTCCTCATTTATTCCCACTCGAAGAAATATTCATATGGTGGAATTTGTTCAATAGAAAATGCGAAAGTTGGTAGTTGAAAGAATTCATTAGTGAAATATAACCAATCTCTGACACAAACAGAAGTTTGCAATGATGGACCGAGCTCGAGTTAATATGCATCAATAATGTTTAAAACAAATTTCAATCAGGCGCATTGTATTGTTTATATATAGCATAACACTTTTTCGCTGGTCTATTGGTGGGTACACTGTTTATTTACTAAAGTGTCCGTAGTCGCGATTAAGTAGATCAAAGTAGCTAACACATATAGGCTACTTTTACTCCCGAGTGCAACCGTTAATGCTAAGCGCTAATGTACGAAGACAATGTATCATGTCAAAACCAGCCCCGAGTGAACATTACACCCCCGCTCTGTTCACGAACACTATCAATGTAGGCGCTTAGCATATGCAGTAATGTACATGTTAACGAGAAACAACCTACATTCCACAGGGAACTTGAACCGTTGAGGTCCATGTAGAACACATTACCCTGCTAACATTTATTCCTCAGATGTTACCTACCTGCATCATGATGTATAACATATCCGTTGACATCTTTATTTAACAAAACCAATTAAAAGACTCCGAATACGCCATATTGATAACTCACAGTATTTGCACGTGTGCAGCACATGAACAGGTGAAGATCGGGAATTTTTATATTGAATACTGTTTCGTTCACCTAGAAGTTTCTGTTTAAATGTGTGAAATGCAGTAGACAGGAGTTTTCAATAACCATACTTTAAGCTCCATTAACTTAATAGAGGTCATATAGTTCATAGGTAGATTATGTTTCTGTAAAAAAATGACATTCTGAAAAAGTGGCATTCATGGAAATTTACATTCCTGAAAGGTTTTCCATAAACAGTTAAATTAATACGGTCTATCAAAATATAACACTGGCAAAAGTAATGCATATGCTCCTGACAACTATTTACATGTGCCATGCAATTATAAACAAAATTCTATTGTTTTAATGATTTTATTAAAAGTAACACGATTTTATGCTGCAAACTTCCATGTGACCATTGCGATTTGTATATAAATTACATGCATTGTATCTATTGTCTGTTATAATATGTAACCGTTTATGTCATATTTGTTTAAATGTTACAAAAAGTCGTTTTTTTTCCGGGTAATTACTGAACATCAGTTAAACACTTGTTTGTTGAAATAGAATGAATTATATTTATGGCATAATTTCTTATTTTCATATCAAACATTTTGATTAAAAACTGAAACCTTTGTTAAACAAAAACGCAGTATAGTTAAACAACGCACCACCAACATGCCAACGAAGTTGAATGAATACTTTTCAAAAGACACCATTCAATGGAAAAGTGTCCTAGTGGTGCAAAACAAAATAATACATATATTTAATTGTTACAAATTAGAATTATTCACGTAATATAATGAACTTCTTTTTTAAATGGGCTAGTTAGTAAGTAATACATGCCATTTTTGCATACATTCTGAAGAATCAAACATTCATTTATTCTGAGAGGTAACCCAGTGCACATACTTATTCAAGATATATCTGATATGATACAAATCATAATTTAGAATGCACTATTCTTTCTTGGCAACTACATTGTACATTTGTGCATGCAAAAGAATTGATCGCAAAATTAATGGGTTTTATGACTAGCCTTTGCTTAGCTTCAAATTTAAATGTAAGCACAACATGCAAAAAAAAAATGTTATGTACAGCCATAAGGCTTTAAAGTAATTGCTTAATGCATAAATAAAAACATAATTGTTATGAATCTAGCAACTTCCATTATATATTAAACTTTCCAAATGTGTTCACTTGTTTAACTTTTTGTGTTATTTGAATATTGTATCCATAGTTAAATTGATTTTGTTGAAAAACTCAACTTTTTTATTAAAATCACTATTTATTATTTATATCCATACGTTATTGAATAAGCACATTTTGCATATTTAGTTGTTTATGTTGTTTGTAAAATGAAAACATAGTGAAAGTGTATTGTGTCGAAAAATAAAATTACAAATTAAAAATCACTTATTATTATATTGTTGTAAATAAAGCAACATGCAAGAATAGTATAAAATATATAAGCAAGCATGGCAAACTTTGAGATTGTAATAAGTTAGTGCATTGATATAAATAACACAGGTAATACAAATTGCATATGGTATGGTATTCTATGAATGTGTATGTCTTAGTAAATTGTTTGTGTATTTATATATAATGAAAAAACTAAAATCGTTGAAACAGAAAATACTAAAACAAACACTGTAATTCTATGATTTAGAATTTATTTTAAAATTATAATTAATATAATCTCTGTATTTTGTATTAGGGACAACAAAAATCAATCCATAAACAACCAGTTTTTGAGTCTGTCAAGGGTTTAAAACTTTATCTGATGTGTCTCTCTATTAAAGAAAGCATAGCACATTGTTTAATAAATGAAAATGTTAGTATTCACGCTTCGTTGCCTAGTAATAAATCACTGAGATAAAGACGCACGATGTGTTGCATTTTGTCAGACTGGTTAATTACGTTTGCTGGCATTTGATACAATCTTCCAGAAACAATTAAACAACTACAACAATCAAAGCGCTGAAGGCACTGAAGTGTTCGCNTATTTCAGATACATATCCATTAATCACCCTACAAAAAATTATAGCGTTCTGGATATTTTAAAAAAAATCACGAAACGATCGAACATCCTTAAGCCCGGTTTTCCCTGAAAGCAGCCAATATGTACAGATTTCAATGCTAAACATGAACATGTTGTCGCACAAGCTATTAAAAACACTAGACTGGCCAATATCGTTGAAGAAGCTTTTAAACCTTATACATGCTGTCTGCTACAGTGTAGACGGGCAGTGGTTATCTTTACTAGCTGCAGTTGTCGTCCCTAGCGTAGTTAAGGCATTCTGATTTCAAAACTGCCTCTCTACTTTAGCGTGAGCTAACGCTCTCACGAAAAGCAACTACAGATCAATCCGATGAAAACTTGATTTAAAAAGAGCATGAATTTGCTTTATCATTTCTAAAAGGAAACTTAATATGAAAACGACTTATGTATTTCTCGTTGAAAGGGTAATGCATATGCATGCCTTGTGTCCTGTGTTAAGAGTTCTTCAATTACCTGTCGTTGATAACTGATATGGTTTGAAGTCGTTTTCTCGCCTACTGTTTTATCTTAACAAGCAATATTACAAGTATTTAAAATAGACACTGTTCGTCTGATATATCATGCGTAATGGATTAGTTTGCACGATTCACTGAAACACTTCCAACTGACTTGATGCATGAGGTTAATATTTATGTATTTATGAACCGACTGTCAAGCAAGAACAAAACGACTTGTACAATCAAGGCTTAATCAATAATTGATATATTCATTTGTATACAAAGTGTGTGTTAATTTAATTTTGACATTTTTAGTCAGTCAGAAAACAGGTACTTTGTGACTTTTTTGAGACCGGTCTCTTTTTTTAAATTTATTCCATTTTTATACAGCTTTTTAATGCACCATCGGAAAGGTGCAAAGCACTATACAGAGCAATCATTATGCAATCTCTAAAACGAACAATCTTCAAATCGTACTGTATAAGTTAACCTGTGTTATAAATAAAAACGAATATATATGAGCGTATTTACTCTGTATCGATACCAATACCAATACAAATTAATATAGTTTATTTACCATCATATGGCTACCGACCTAAACTATATTTCGATCATAATAATGAGTGACGTCATCTTCGCACTTGTACAAGAAAGCGTAGTAAATGCATATAAAATAATACGCAAATATTTCGGCGATTGAATGTGTTTCATTTACAACAAGTGAACTATGTTTACTTTGAACCAGTTTTTAACATTACCTTTTTTTCTGGCACTGACGCATGAGCGTGAATATAATTTTGCAGGCAATGTTAAACTGATACTCACTGTGCGAAGAGGTCGGAATAAAATGAGGCAACGCAAAGAACAACTACCCGGAGCTAACCTAGAAGCTACACTATACATGTGGTAGGATATCGTATGTAAGTGTCATATATGTATCACTGGCGTTAGCAGTTTGTTTGTTTTGTTCATGGAAAGTTTTCGCGCAATTAAAAGGTTAAACATTGTTTAGTTGAATTGCTCAGAACACAATTACAATTAACGTGAACAGTTTACATACTATGATATAAGCTTGTCTAGCTTCTTTACTTACCTGCATTTTTGGGGTAAATTGGAAGCATTGCTGCATGAGAAAACAATATCAAAGTTTACAAATATCTGTCAATAAGTAAACTGATTTAGCATACAAAAATTACGTCGAGTTTCAACATAATCAATTTAATGTTGTTTACCTTAAATATCATAAATGAGGAAAAGATTTTCTGAAAACATAATGCGCTTTCAATAACATATTAATTCTTTACAGTTCGCCCCACATTGGATAAGGCAGATCGGGTAGGTTTAGGTAGTTTTCATTGATATATCAAACTCGATTAATTATATGAATCGAACATGCGAATAACTAATATTATTGAAGCCGCTAAAAAAATCGTATTGTTAATAGCTATAAAATAACCCAGTTATAGCTAGGCTCTTTATATGTTAAAGTGTTTGTTTGTTATAGAGTATGTCATCGCGAATTAGGTTAAGCACATAACCACGTGTAAGATACCTTTACTCAGAATGTCAATCCTTAATAATGACGCACCAGCAATCAATATCCCTAGAGATAACTATCTGTAAGTAGGCAATCAATATCCCTAGAGATAACTTTCTATAAGTAGACAATCAATATCCCTAGAGATAACTATCTATAAGTAGGCAATCAATATCCCTAGAGATAACTATCTATAAGTAGGCAATCAATATCCCTAGAGATAACTATATATAAGTAGGCAATCGGCCATGGCAAAACGAGAAAAGTGTCCGACTCGAAATTTGCTGCGTAAGCGAATATCCTTAAACAACTAGGCCATAAAGACGCTTAGGATGCACATCAATCAGAATTTTACCGAGCAATGACGTACATCCAAACGAACACCTGTATTCGATGTAAAACACATTACCAGCAACAGATCAGAGGTAAATTAAACCAATTTATACGATATCACATATTGATAAAACACATAATTTAGTCTTATGCAACAGATGAAAAAGTCATGTATTTTGCACCCAGAATATAGTTTCTGGAGATGAATGAGTTAAAAATTATCAATCAATTACCATATTGCAAGGTCAGTTAACTTAATAGTGATCAAGTATTTTTTTAAGATATGTAACTGTTGCTGAAACGTCGTATTTCAAACAGTATTGCTGTTGGATGCAATCAATAATCGAAATGGGTTTTCCAGAATAGTCCTATGTATACAAACTCTGAAAATATATCCCTGATAATAGTATTTAGCAGATGGCACAAACAACGATTACCCTATAGAATACAGAAAAACACCAACACGGCATTGGTTTGTTATTGCAGTACAAATAGTAGGATGAAATGCGTTAAAAATCATAACATGTTTAATTGATTTCACATAGGCTGACGTGTATAATACAATAAAACACTTGATTGTATTATTAGTTAATTAAAATAAAGTTGTAATGGCATGGATAATAAACAAAATTACAACAACTTTTACACTCTAATAAAGGCATTACACTTTTAAAAACACAATATAAATAATACAAACTCTTGTTGCATTTCTATAGTAAAATATATAACATATAATCACTTAAGCATTTATAGTTACAACCAACTGTGTATGTTACAAAATGGACAATTAAACTCAAACCATAACCAACCATATTTAGATAAGTGAAAGGTTCATAAACTTTGTCGTCACATATCAGACTGTTAAATAAATGAAAATGGCAGTTTATACACACTTAAACAAGTAATTAATTTAACGCTGGCACAGACGAACGAAAAGATGTGTTTTGATCTGAAGGTTTGTCTGACTGCTCAATTGCATTTGCTGGCATAATGTATTCAATTTTCAAGAAAACAATTTAAAGACAACCACTGCAATAACCAAGTTCAGATTAGTCCATTGACATTTTAGATTTTAAATAACATCATGTTGTGTTTTTGTTTCCGCTTAATTGAAAACCAGACCTGTTTGTTATGTTGCTTGTTGAAAGTGGAATACATTCCTCGTTTCTCATTCAAAGTTCTTTTTTTTAGTGTTAGGCTGCTATGCCACAGATGGTGAGATAAATATAAATGAGCTGAAAAAAAGTGTTTTCAATCCAAGGAATGCATTGCTCATTAAATGTTTTCAATTAGGGTTCACTGAATAGTGTTTAACTTAAAACAGCATGCATATTTATAAATGGAGAGAGTGTAAACTAAATTAAAACTTTTCCTGTAATATGTGTTTACAATTCATATGTATTATGCTACAATGCTCGGAAGCTTAACGTTTTATTAAAGAAGAAGTCAATGTATTTAAAATTGCGAATAAAGTAACATTAATAGTATTAATGCATTGAACTAACATATCGCTTGTTTAAATATACAAAAAGTACATTTATAACAAGTAATTTACATGTATATAGCTTAGGGAATGCATTTGCAAAATCGATTTAGCCAATTTTATTTACAATCAAGTCCAATAATGGCCCTCACTCACACACACCCTAACGTACGAGAAATATTCTGCGTGATTTCCAAATATAATCTGCGTCTTTCCATGCTCGATAACAATTAATAATAGAATGTGGAAAGGAAAGGTCCAATTATGAACGCTTGAATCTTTCACACATTCGAGTTTTTTTTCGNTGTAATGACCAAAATGTTAATATTATCTGCATTAAATAAATATTTAATAATTGAAGACTGACATACTTTCATGATTAGTAAATGTTTGTACCTCTATGAATAGAATGCTTTGAGATGCCCATATTGTTAGCTTATATCATTCAAGGACACTGCTCAATGGTCGGCACGAAGACTGGAAAGGTCTTGGCATATGCAGTCCGTAGCAAAACCTGCAGAGTATGCAGTCAGCACAAGAAAAAAGGTAATAGCCCATGCAAGCTTCACGATTGTAGAAAAAATTGGAGTGGTTCAGCTAAGGCCATGGAACCAGACATGGTCACTGAAATGATCATTGAAACAGGAAAAAAGGGTGTCAAGGTTACAGGGATAGTGGGTGATGATGAAACCACAACAGCAGCAAGACTGAAAACCAGTGTTCCCCATATTGTAGAGAAAAGATCTGACAAAAATCATGTAAAAAAATCTGGCCAATTGTCTGTATGGCATGCAAAAAACCTTTCCAACTTTAAGCACAAAAATTATCTACAAATTGTTCAACTACAATATATCACAGAATAAACAAAACATGTCGGCATTTCACGTGGTATGGCTGCTGTTGTTGGACATGTGTTTGGTGATCATTCTTTCTGTGATGACACATGGTGCAGGTTTATTCATAACAGCTNAAAAAACCTTTCCAACTTTAAGCACAAAAATTATCAACTATTTACTTAAATTGTTCAACTACAATTTATCACAGAATAAACAAAACCCTGTCGGCATTTCACGTGGTATGGACGCTGTTGTTGGACATGTGTTTGGTGATCATTATTTCTGTGATGACACATGGTGCAGGTTTATTAATAACAGCTCTGCTAAATATTCCTCCTTACTCTATGGAAGACCACTGACCAATCCTTCACTGAAGGCGGCATTGCTTGATAGTTTTGGTGCCTACAAAAAATAGCCCCCAAATTAAGCATGTTGGGCAGTACTCAAGCCAACNCGTAGCAAAACCTGCAGAGTATGCAGTCAGCACAAGAAAAAAGGTAATGGCCCATGCAAGCTTCACGATTGTAGAAAAAATTGAAGTGGTTCAGCTAAGGCCATGGAACCAGACATGGTCACTGAAATGATCATTGAAACTGGAAAAAGGGTGTCAAGGTTACAGGGATAGTGGGTGATGATGACACCACAACAGCAGCAAGACTGAAAACAAGTGTTCCCCATATGGTAGAGAAAAGATCTGACAAAAATCATGTGAAAAAAAATCTGGCCAATTGTCTGTATGGCATGCAAAAAACCTTTCCAACTTTAAGCACAAAAATTATCTACAAATTGTTCAACTACAATATATCACAGAATAAACAAAACATGTCGGCATTTCACGTGGTATGGATGCTGTTGTTGGACATGTGTTTGGTGATCATTCTTTCTGTGATGACACATGGTGCAGGTTTATTCATAACAGCTCTGCTAAATATTCCTCCTTACCCTATGGAAGACCACTGACCAATCCTTCACCGAGGCGGCATTGCTTGATATTTTTGGTGCCTACAAAAAATAGCCCCCAAATTAAGCATGTTGGGCAGTACTTAAGCCAACGAGAGTCTCAACAAGTCCATAGCCAGCAAAACTCCCAAACAGCTTCATCTTTCTGGGTCAGCTAATCTGAATTTTAGGGTTGCTGCTGGTGTAGCACAGAAAAATCTTGGAAGCTGTTATCTCACAAATGTAATATATCAGATGTTATATTATACTTCTCAAGTTCTGCATGCTGTCATGAAATGACATTTGATTTGTTTTTAGTTCATCTGAGCATGAGCAGTTTTTTGTTTTACGTTATTGTAATAATTATGTATTTCCTAACTTATTTTTATGGATGAGATTAATAGACAGATTTGGTAATTGGATTTAAATCAATCTTGATGAGTTTGTTTATGACTTTAAATATCTCGGGGTATNTGGATTTAAATCAAACTTGATGAGTTTGTTTATGACTTTAAATATCTCGGGGTATTTGTGAGGTTTTGGGTAATGGCACATCAGTACCGGTAAATAAACAGTAATTACCCGTAATTAATCTTCAACCAAAATTCAAATCAAAACAAACAGATTATATACATTTGTTAAATATTTTAATTAATTTGTACTGCGGTGAAACACTAGAGACATCATTGCTTCCTGTAGGGTTTTAAATTGTTTTGTATACATTGACACATTGCAGTAATTGTCTGTTAGTCATGCATCAATATTTTTTTTATCCATGGAAATTTGATCCAGCAGAATGTTAAGTTTGGTTTACTGTATGCTGTTTAAGAAGTTAATGTAGTAACATTAGTTACTTTTTGAGTAATTTATTATCAATGAGATGCTTATGTCATTAATGAATGTTAACATCACATTGTTCTTTGAAAAAACACCCATTCACATCGTGATTGAGGTGCAACTTGTGCTTTTTAATGCCGGTAATAGAATACAACATTTAAAAAATCAGCTTTTATTTTGTCAATTGTTTCACAGTACACAAAATATTTATTCCATTTACCGGTATAACNTGAGTTATTTGTTATCAATTTGATGCTTGAGTCATTTATGAATGTTGACGTCACACTGTTCTTTGATAAAAAACACCAATTCACATAATGATTAAGGTGCAACTTGTGCTTTTTAATACCCGTAATATAATACAACATTTAAAAAAATCAGCATTTTATTTTGTCAATTATTTCACAGTTCACACATATTTTATTCCATTTATATACTTTGTACATTATTGACATACTTTCATATTATTTCATTTCACATAAGTATATTCTAGCATTGTGAACTGTCAACTGTTCTGTCATTAAATGCAATCTGTTTCAGGTTAATCAGAAACTGGGTGTTTCACCTGGGAATTTCACATCAAAACTGGCCCTTCTCCGTGACCTTCAGCACAAAAAAAGAAAGTCTATAGCGGTAACTCGTGAAGCAAAACAGCGACGCATAAGACTCAAACTAGAACGGTAATTTTAATTTAGGGCATTTTATTTTTTAAACACAGAATTCTTCATTTTAATGCTCCCAACGGGCGGCATATAGTTTTTGCACTGTCCGTGGGTCGGTTGGTCAGTCCGTCGGTCAGTCTGTCAAACTTTTTGTGTCCGCTCTCTAATTCAAGAAGTTTTCATCCGATCTTCACCAAATTTGGTCAGAAGTTGTATCTAGATTATATCTAGGCCATATGCTTATGTTTGTAAATTGATTATGGTAAAAGCATTAATGAGCTGTGTAATCATTNAAATTGATTATTGTAAAAGCATTAATGAGCTGTGTAATCATTTCTTTAAATAAAAATCGGAAATAAAAGAAGATGAAGATGCAAGCACATTTTCCCATGGGAAATTCTGTTTTCCTGTTTCAGACATTCAAAGGACATAGTGCAAGAAGTAAGAGAGGGACCAACATACAGTTCAAACATAGAGGACTTAGATGTTGAAGTTACAACTATACCCCAACCTGTACTCAAGCCTGGTCCAGCAGGGCTAGACACTACTGGGAAGAAATTGGTTTTCTTTGATTTGGAAACAACAGGGTTTGGTAAAGTTTATTTTTTACATATTGCTTATTCAGTGTTGAACAATCAACATACAGAAGTTTATCTTGGTCCAATGCAGGTATTTAGGTACT